>JABUQX010026138.1:0-35000 GCA_015478945.1 Trachelipus rathkii
GCAACATTTATACTATGTTGCATTATGTGAAGCGAACAGTCACCTCCACTGCCTTACAGATAACTGGTATACCTTTACTATATTTATAAATAATAATAAAATGTAAAAGCTTGTTAAAGCTGCTTATTTTGTATATTTATAGTGTTGATGTTTTTAATAGTGTGGCTATTAACTTATTTTTTTAATATTATTGTAAATACATAGAATTGTTTGTGATTGCCTAGGGATCTCTATAGAAACGGCATTGTTAATTTCGTTTATAATTTCGTGTATATTTCGTTTATCATTTCATGTATATTTTATTATTCGCTCTAGCCTTTCTCGCTGGTAGCGACTCTCAGATTAGTATAAACTGAGGGCCTATTTTATCTCAAAAGGCCTTTTCTATAGGGTCACCTACGCTCGTTTTTTTACCAATATAACCTTAAAATTAAAATGGTCAGGCTAAATTTATTATGTACAGAATAGTCTGTATTCTTTGTAAAAATATATAAAATTACAAATCTTATTAAGTATGCTCTGTACGTAAGATTATTAATTATTTATATATTTTATGTGCTTCTACTGTAAATTATTTATTTTTATTTATTTCCAGGACTTTGGGGTTTCTCTTGTTATCTGATTGCATCAATTATACTCTTGGAATTGGCTCGCATTTTGTTTAGCATATGTTTATAATATCCTTATTGTGGAAGTTCCAAACAGCTTAAATCAAACTTCTATAATATAAATATATATATATATATATATATATATATATATATATATATATATATATATATATATATATATATATAATAACATATATATATATATATATATATATATATATATATATATATATATATATATATATATATATATATATATATATATGGACAAAAGTTATTTCCACACGGAACGGGAGCTCGGATCAAAAAAAAATTTTCACAGGTAGCATCTATGATACATAAATGTTTTAGGGTCGAAATGAATTTTTTTTTTACCTGTTCTAGGGGCGAAAGTATATATATATATTATTTGTAAAGGTATTACACGGCAATGTAAGGGCTCGAGCCGACGGGAACATAGGGGGGACACGTTTCCACCCCGTAGGGGAGAGGCGGAGGAACCCCCGCGACTCCCAAATCAAAGATCAGGGGTTCAGGAGACCCTCCCGGAGGGAAATAGTCCTACCCGTAATTCCCAGGCTGAGAGACCGACTCCCTACCATCGGTGCGGTACTAGCAGAATTCTTTAATTAAAAAAAAACAAAACTATACTAGAAAGTCTATTTATTTTAGCGAGTAACGTCTTAAATAGGCTTTCTCCTCCTTATTCACCATAGTTATTATTATTATTTTTACATTTTCCTAAGTAAGTACCAGGATTCCAAAAATGTATTCCTTTTCGCTGTAGCTATTGTAGTTTTGAGATATGATTTTTTTTATTTCGACCTAAAACGTCTACTTATGTATCATAGAAATTACCTGAAATTTTTTTTTTTTATCGAGCCTTCACAAAATTGTGGGCGTTAAGTAAACTTTACATATATATATATATATATATGTATAATATATATATATATATATACTATATATATATATATATATATATATATATATATACTCTATATATTTCTTCTCTTTATATATATATATATATATATATATATATATATATAGAGAGGTAACTGTGTGTGTGTGTGTGTGTGCGTGTGTGTTTTCTTTTCCGGGCTTGGGGCCGGCAATTTGTTTATGCCGCCATTTTAAGATTGTCTCCGGCTCTGAAGGCTTTTATATTATAGTAATTTTTTAGTTTCGACTCCGGCTCCAAGTCCCAAAATTTTCTTGCTTCGGATCCATTCATCAAAACTTTGCAGCTCCGTACCCCTGGTTGTGCTAACATTGCGCTTAGATTTATTTAAAACAATCAGCATTGCCTTGATTTTTGTCCTCACCTGTCGTGGTTTCTTCGGTCTCGACGACGATAAAGGCTTCCACTGTAATGACTCGACTTTGGTTTCTGGGTCGTACCCATAAACCCAGGACTCATCGCCAGTGTTCACTCTTTTAACACTCTATGGCTGTTGATTGTTTGTGTCTGTTAAACTCTGACTGTTTTCTGTGTGTTAAAGTCCAGCGATCTCCAAACTTTTTTGATCGCTTACCCCTAAGACGAAATTAATTATAAGTTTTACTTCCAATAGGCCTATAATATATATAATATAATATATTATTATTGAAACCAGACACAGCGACCAATAAGAGAACCTCACACTCACGTGATACACGATCATACACTCGCAAGTGATCATGAGCCTACTTCTTTAGCGTACCCCAAGTATCACTTTGCGTACCCCTTTAAGGACCATTGTGTTAAACGCTATGAATGTTGTTTGTTTGTCTACTAAACTCACATTTAACTTGTTTGTGTTGAACTCTATGATATTTGTTCGTGGCAACCTTTTAAACTATATGCCTTATTAGTTTATTTGAACCCACAGTGTTTATCAGTTAAACTCTGCCCGTTGTTTGTGTTTGCATCTGTTAAACTCAGGAATATGAAATCTAAATAGAGATCAAAAAGTCAAAACACGGCATTGGCAAATTTGGTGAACCAGGATTGGAATCGAGATTGAAATTCTCGTAAATTTTTATTTTAATAAGAGATTCTATTCTTCAAATTATTTCACAGACTCCTTTCCTCAAATTATTTCAGATACTCTTCCTCAAATTATTAATTCTCGTGCTATGAAACATTTCGTTTAAGGTGACCCTCACTCCAAGACCATTTGTGTCTCGAATGATTTAAAGAAAAATAATCTTAAAGGATTTAAAAATGTTAAAAAGATTTTACAAAAGCTAATAATAAAATTGCTGCACCAGTTTTTGAGGGGTCTGGAGCGTTTGGTGGGGCATTCAGACATCGGGATACAATTTCGAAATTTTCCCTAAAAAAAAAAAAAAACTTGATCTTTAATTTTTTTCCCCTAAAAAACTCAAGTAAAAATGAATAAAACAGAAATAAAATATTTTTGGAAAACTTTTTATAGAAATAATTTATTTCAAAAGTAAGTCAAATGTTAATTCGAAGAATTTTCCGATATTTGAAGTTTAAACAGTTTCTACACAAAATCACTCTTTTTGAATCAAATTTCGTCCGTTTTCCAATATTCACTGGCCAAATTTTATCGTTTCAGCATTTTTAATTTGAGGAATCAAAATTTTTTTTTTTTTTTTTAAATGTGGTGAAAATGTTTTTAAACAATGTCATTTAGTTTAATCAAACAATAATAGCAGTATGATGTTTAGGAGTATTATTGCTTTAAGTTCGGATAAAAATCTAGAACCGAGAATTCGTTTCGCTCACAACCACGAAGTTCTTTAAAAACACTTTCGTTTATCATTTATTAGTAATTACCAAGTAAACTTGAGGTATTTATGAAGTTACAAACAATTAATTTGTGAATATAAGGGATTAAATTAAAATTCAACTGAGTCAGCATATCTTCATTCATGTATTTATTTATATTTTATAAATTTTCACTTAATTACATTTAAATTTTATTTATTTTGGTGGAATAAATTTAATTTAAATTTAATAATAAAAGTTATGAATGTAAGAGTTGCAACCAATTAGAACAAACATTTATAAGTCCATTCCTGGTCTAATTCTTTAATTTCAAAGTTATTTTATGATGTTTTTTATGGGCTCTTCCGTTTTTTATTCAGAACGATGAAAGCACAAATATTGAGTCCAAAGTCATTCCAATATCTGCTGAGAGAAATTACTTACAACCTTTATCCGTCTCTCAGCATCCTTAGGCTACGATTACAGTGGATGAGTATTGACCAATTTCATTTTATTTTATATTAACTTTTCTCTTGCGAAGTTTCAAATTTTTAAAGGAGAAAACCTTTGATAGACATCGACGGATCTCGTCTCAACAGATGTCATTCAAACTAGTGATTTTTCTTCACAAATCTATAAAGTAATGAAAATTTGATACTTTTTTCAGATTCCATTGAGAATGTAATAAAACATCTGAAACCGAATTGAAAAAAAAATCGACAGAATGCAAGTTCGTCCAAACACGCATCCACTGCAACCGTAGCCTTAATATCTTTTTCCTAATAAATTATCCATTAATATTTATTTTCCTTTTATTAATCACCATCTCCAGGAACTTTGGGGTTTCCTCTTCTACTTTATAGATGTTCAATGTTTCTTTTAGCCTTGAATGAGGAACACGCCTTCTGCTAATCAATACATGTCATACATAAATTTTTTCGACCTCTCCTACTATTTTCCATTATCATTTTACTAATCATTGATTGTCCTTTAGTTCCATAAGTACACCTGCTTCGCCCTTTTCGTTCTTCACTATGTTGTTGCTTGCTACATATTTCCATGCTTACTAAGCATGTGTCTTTTTAAGTGTTCTTTATAATTACACTCAGAACATTTAAATAAATTTTTTTTTTTCCTTTCCACTCCTCAAAGGGAGGTATTTATCCCTCATCCGGGTCCAAACCTCAGACCTAAGGATGAGGGATTTTGTTTACCCCCCAGCACCCCTGAACATGTGCCCGAAGTGCGTAGAATGGCACCCCATATCTTCCGCGGAGCCCACATGGATTCCCTCATAGGCATGTTTAACTTAGGTTTCCTTTCCGATTACACTCATAGCCACACTCAGAACATTTAAATAATTTTATTTTTTTTTTTTTTTTTTTCACTCCTCGAAGGGAGGTATTTATCCCTCATCCGGGTCCAAACCTCAGACCTAAGGATGAGGGATTTTGTTCACCCCCCAGCACCCCTGAACATGTGCCTGAAGTGCGTAGAATGGCACCCTATATCTTCCGCGGAGCCCACATGGATTCCCTCCAAGGCAGGGACAACTCACCATCCATGCACGCGTCACCCGAATTCTCATTCCGTTCGTGAGTACCCGGTCACCCCGAGCTGTTCAGATTCCTCGCCCGAGACACCGACCCGTCGGAACTGGTCCCGCTAAGAACGTTTCAAGCGTAGTTTTCAAAGCACCCGGTTTTCTCATCCCATAATTGCTGAGTACTCAAATGAATGAGTCACAGGAGATTCCACTCTCCATCAGCGGGACTCGAACATTGGACACCGCGTCGCAGCGTTAACAATAACCGGATGCTCCAACCACTAGGCCATCCACGTCCCCCAAAAAAACCAGCCAGCGTGGCAAATCGGACGACGTGCAGGGAATCGAACTTTCATTGCTCGGGGGACTAGCACTGAGACGAAAGAGAAGGATTTCGGGGAGAGGCAGATGCGTGGAAGAGGAACATCCGAAAACCTAGGGAAGGGTGAGAAGCATCCGCCTCTGGAAAACGGAAATGCCACCACACCACCCCAGTGCACAATGAACCGGAGTTGCTGGTTTCTTCTCCAGACCATTATATCATTTCTCTCGAAAACTCGAGGTGTACGAAATTTATTGATATTGATGATGGATCCAGTGAACTGTGGCAAGCATTTCACCCACCTGACAGCCCACCTAATGGAGGGTCTGGTTTGGGTGTTAGTTAGTTTGATGCGTAAGCATATGTAATCTTAAGCTTCCTTTATGATTACACTCATAGCCACACTCAGAACATTTAATTTTATTTATTTTTTTTCCCCTCCCTTTTAAGGGGTTATTCGGAGATCTATAGGTATTTAGATCTTAGATGTCCGTGGTCAAACCTTGACCATAAGGACATTCCAAAAATATTTTTTACCCAAATCCCAACACAAGTCGCAAGATTGCAATGCTCTTTCTTACAACCATTACGCTCATTTCCAGTGTGTTGACAGATACTGGGAGCTTCTCCAGATGTTTTATGAGGCTCTTCTTTATTACACCCAGCGTTCCGACTATTATTGGAATCACCACGATGTCATTGGTGTTCCACATTCTTCTGATTTCGTGTTTGAGTCTCTGGTATTTTACCTCCTTTTCTCTTTCATATGCCACCACGTTATTATCATTTGGGACTCCCACTTCTATTATATAGCACTTTTGGTCTCTTTTGTCCTTAACTACGATGTCCGGTCTATTATGGGTGACTGCTACATCCGTTGGGATGACAGAATCATAGAGTAGCAGCACCTCTTCATTTTCTTCCATTTCTGGGGGATTGTGTTTCCAGTAGTTGACCGCTTCTGTCCTGATGTTATACTTTTGGCACAATTTAAAATGGATCAACTTGCAGATGGTGTTATGCCTTTCAGTGTATAGTTTTTTTTCTAGAAGAGTCTGACATCCTGCTAGAATGTGAGGGACTGATTCTGTGTCTCGTTCACACATTCTACATATGTCGCTGATGTTCTCCCTTTCTATATGCTTTCGATGCCATCTTGTCCTAATTGTTTTATCTTGAGCAGCTATAATCACTCTTTCCTCTTCTGCTTGAAATCGTCCTCTCGTGAGTATTTCCACTGATTTTTCCTTATCTATATAACTTTCATCAATGATTAAGCATGTGTAATCTTAAGTTTCTTTTCTCATTACACTCATAGTCACACTCATCACATTTAAATATTTCTTTTAAATTTTGATGTGCAAGCATGTGTCTTTTTAAGTTTCCTTTCTGATTACCTCGCCAGCCACGCTCAAGAACCCATTTAAATAATTTTTATTTTTGATGAGTAAGCATGTGGCTGTTTTTAAGTTTCCTTTCCGATTACACTCATAGCCACAATCAGAACATTTAAATAATTTTATTTTTTCATGTTTAAGCATGTGTAATCTTAGCAGTTTCTTTCTCATTACACTCATAGTCGCACTCATAACATTTAAATAATTTTATAAATTTTGATGCATGGATGTACGTTTTAAGCTTCCTTTCCGATTACACTCATAAGTCACACTCAGAACATTTAAATAATTTTATATTTTCATGTTTAAGCATGTGTAATCTTAAGTTTCTTTTCTCATTACACTCATAGTCACACTCAACATTTAAATAATTTTAAATTTTGATGCGTAAGGATGTGTTTTTAAGCTTCCTTTCCGATTACACTCATAGTCACACTCAGAACATTTAAATAATTTTATATTTTCATGTTTAAGCATGTGTAATCTTAAGCTTCTTTTCTCATTACACTCATAGTCACACTCTCAGCACATTTAAATAATTTTATTTTTGATGAGTAAGCATGTATCTTAAGCTTCCTTTCTGATTACACTCATAGCCACACTCAGAACATTTAAATAATTTTATATTGCTGTGAATAAGCAGATGAGAGTTTAAGTGTGATTTACTGTTGCTTTTATAAGTACAATGGGCACATTTAAAACTTTCTTTTATGCAATTTCCGATGACTTTTCAAATCTTCATTGCCAAATTTATTACAATATTGCAACAGGGGTTTCACAATTCTTTTTGTTAATCCTTTTTCCACACATTTTTGACGTTTGAGGTAATCTTTTGAAAGTCCTTTTCACTTTGGAACCTTTTTCTCCTTGACCAGCATCGCTAATGGGGGTCTGTTTGAAACAAAAATAAAAATAAAATTATATAAATGTATCACATGATAATATTAAAATTACATTTATACATATACCTATGTATTCATATACAAATTACATAGGATATATATATATATATATATATATATATATATATATATATATATATATATATATATATATATATATATATATTTTCTTCTCTTTTTCTCTTCTTTAAATAAAAATGTGATAATTTTTTTTTCTGCATTTTTCCTTTGCTTTCTCTTTCTTCACCTTCCTCTTTGCCCCAAGATTGGGAATAGGGGTAAGGTGCTGTACAAGCATCGGAAAAGAAAAGCAGTAGGAGAACATGACAAACGTCGAAAAGAAAGCCTATTACAGCCCCCTCTGTACCATTCTAGTTAGTGAGCTCGTCACAGACAGAAAATTCACCCTAGAGCATCATGGGACCGCAGGCGGACCCTCACTATGGTAAATCGTCAATGTAAGGGTTCATGCCCTGGCCCAGGTGGGCCACCACCCCCTCACACAAACCCGACATTCTCTCCTATCATGCACCTTTATTCTCGCCTCTGCCAAACTCACATTCCTCTCCTTCAGACATTCGTTCACCGACTCAATCCACTTTCTCTTCGGTCTCCCAGCCGGTCGGTTCCCAACACACTCTCCACTATACATCCGCTTAACCAACCGACTATCATTCATCCTTTCCACATGACCAAACCATCTCAACATACTTTCATTTATTCTCTCATTTACCCCTTTCTTCACACCACACAACTCTCTAATACGTTCATTCCTCATTTTATTAATGCTTTTCACACCTAGCATTGCCCTAGATTGTCCATCTGAACACAATTGAACTTTAGATCTATACTTCTTATTCCAGACCATAGTCTCACTACCATACAATAACACAGGTAACAACATACCCTCATGTAAGACTCTAGGGCACTCAAGACTTAGTCCCTTTACATTCACCAACGATTTAATTGCACCAGCAACCTTCCTGCCATTCACAACTTTCCTACTACACTCTGCATATACAATTTGAATAATCAAGACATACCTAAATATTTAACTCAGACACTTGCTCCAGCTGCTCATCCATCCGACATAACTTCACACTGAGGACTGTCCTCACTCCACAACCATAACCTTACTCTTATCTACGTTTACTTTCAAACCCCTCCTTTTTACACACCCTACCTCTCTACCAATAATCTCAAACTCTCTTCAGTTCGATACACAGAACCAAATCATCCACATATAATAGGTAGGCACCCTCCACTCCTCTCCATTCTCCATCATTCTAACACCATTTCCTGCCATCCCCACCTCGAATTCTTTCATAACCCCATCCATATACAAATTGATTAACCAAGGAGGCAAAACCAACCCTGTCTCACTACGCTATTAATCCTACGCTATAACTACGTTAGCCATTAATTCTTACAGGCTTCACTATCGTCATACATACTTTTGATTCCATTCAGAAGCCTACCACCAACACCATATATCACTAATACCTGCCATAAAGCTTCCCTATTAACTCTATCATACGCCTGTTGTAAATCCATAAAACCTAAATATAATTTATTCTTCTTCTCCCTCATTTTCTCAATCATTTGTTTCAATGTAAAGAATTTGATCCACATCCTCTACCACTTTCTAAGCACACCTTGTTCGTCACCAACCAGTTCCTCAGTCACTCGACACCTCTTTCAACCAAAATACCAGCATATACCTTCCTACAACACTCAATAAGCCTTATTCCCCTATAATTTCTACAGTTCCCCTTTTCTCCTTTACCCTTATATAAGGGTACTATTACCGCTCTCCTCCAATCCCTTGGAACTATACCCTCCATAAACGCTTTATTACACAACTTCCAAATCCAATCAATCACCATCTCGCCTCCGCTCTTGATCATTTCACTAGTAATTTCATCTATACCTGCAGATTTACCATTCTTCAACTTTCTCACTCTACCCATTACCTCCTCCTTTAATAACCTCATCCCAAAATATCTATTCCTTCTTACACTACTCGCACACATTCACTAACACCTCATCATTACTGTTAATATTGTGCAGATTTTCGAAGTGTTCTTTCCACACTCCCCTCACATTCATTTCATCAGTTACAAAAGCACCATCCCTATTCATTATTCTAAGCAGATTCCCTTATTCTCATTCTTAACCTTTCGCGCTTCCTTCCAGAAGAGCTTCCTATTCCCTTGTATGTCCTCATTCATCCTCCTTCTCCTACGTATGCACCTTTTAGTATTTCTTTTTTCCTCCTTATATAATTCCAAGCATCTTTCTTTTGAAACTTCATCATTTGCTTTTAGTACATTCAACCACGCTTCTTTTTTACCTTTAACCGCTTTCATCACCTCTTCATTCCACCATTCGCTGTTAACATTCTTACTTCCTACTTTAGCACATCCACACACTTCCTTTGCACTACTAACAATTGCTTCCTTCATTTGCCCCCAGATTTGTTCAGTATCAACTTGTTCACATTCAACCGATTTACTAGCGAGCGCTCTTACATACTTATCCTTATTGTCTTGCTCACTTAACTTTTCACTCTTAATTTTACCTACTTCCTTTCGTATCACCTTCCTCTCCATCCAAGCCCCCACTAACTTAATTTTACATAGAACAACATAATGATCCGATAATCCCATTCCTAAACCCCTCACTGATTTAACATCCAACACATACTTCAACATCTCTTTCTTCACCAACACAAAATCAATCATACTTTTCACTTCGATACCATCTCTACCTACACCAACTCTAGTATACTTATGGATACTCTTGTGTTTAAAGAAAGTATTACTTACACACATACCTCTCTCTTTCTGAATTCAATCACATTTATATATATATATATATATATATATATATATATATATATATATATATATATATATATATATATATATATATATATATATATATATATATATATATATATATAACTTAACATTTATATTTATATATATATCTTTTCTATATATATATATATATATATATATATATATATATATATATAAAGGTGGGCATTAATCCGTTAATTAACTCGTTAATTTTTTCGTTAACTTTTAACGCTTTCGTTAATTTCGAAAAGAAGTAACGGACTATTAACGAGTTACATTTGTGAATTAACGTTAACGAGTTAAAATTTTCCCCTACTTCCGTTAACCGTTACCTTAATTTACGAGTTTATAAAATATTTTCTTATCAGATTTTAAATTGTATTAGATTCGATTTCGATAACATATAACTTTTTTTTCCAAAATTTCCTAAACGCTCCTCTCAATGGCTCAAAATGTGTTTATTCTTACACGGTTATTATCTCGTTTAGTAATGTTTAACATGTTTTTCTTATGCTGTATTCTCTTTCTTATTGGTTCGCTGAAAAAAAAAGATAGTGACTGTTGCCCGTTCAATGAGTCATTAACTTCTTTTTCGTTACTTGAACTTGCTTCTTTTGTGACTAGTGAAAAATATAAGAAGTAGGCCTAATAAGCGTTGTAATTTATAAAAAATATACATATTTGTATTAGGGGGTGGCGCCAATTTTTGCTTCACGCTAATCCCAATTTTCACTAAAAATGGACATAAAATTCGGAATTTTCAGCCGATTTTGACCCTATAAACACCAAACTGTAGCTTTTTCTGACGTCTAAAACGTCGTTTTCGAGTGTTTTCTGTGTCTGTAGTCATTGCTTTGGTATTTTCAATTTTTCAAAACCTATGTTTTTGACATTTGTCGAAACTCCTCCTAAACTATTTTTGGAAATGACTTCAAACTTGAAATATACAAAGATTGGACTATTATCTAAAAAGTGTAGGAACCGAATTTTGATATTTTACCACATATTTGAGCATTGGTCGATTTTCAAAACCTACTATTTTTGGGTTTTCAAATTGAAAAATTGGTATTTTTTTTCTGTTTATCCGATCTGCATGAAATTTTCAGATTTGTAGTCGGAAGAGTTGCACATTATTTACTTAGATAATTTCTTTGTATATGCAGTAGTTTTGGATTTGTTCTTGGAACAAATTTCCAAAAAAAAAATTTGGGGAATTTTAAAAATTTTCTTTTGAGTATACAAAAAAATTATGAAAGTAAAAACGGTGTATCTTGCCCGATTATACAAGCCCTGAAAATTTGATGTTGATCGGATAAGTAGAAAAAAAATTAATATTTCACTTTTTCAAGCGTTTGAATTTTTGAAAAAGTGAAATATTGACATTTTTTTCTACTTATCCGATCAACATCAAATTTTCAGGGCTTGTATAATTGGGCAAGATACACTTTTTTTACTTAGATAATATTTTTTTACGCTCAAAAGAAAATTTTTAAAAAATTTCCCTAAAATTTTTCTTTGAAAATTTGTTCAAGAAAAAATCCAAAACTACTGCAAATACAAGAAATTATCTACGTAAAAAATGTGCATCTCCCTACAAATGTCTTGAAAATTTCATGCAGGTCGGATAAACAGGAAAAAAAAATATCCCAATTTTCAATTTGAAAACCCAAAAATAGTAGGTTTTAAAAATCGACCAATGCATAAATATGTGGTCAAATATCAAAATTCGGTTCCTACACTTTTTAGATAATAGTACCAATCTTTGTATATTTCAAGTTTGAAGTCATTTCTAAAAATAGTTTAGGAGTTTCAACAAATGTCAAAAAACATAGGTTTTAAAAATTGAAAATACCAAAACAATGACTCCAGACACAGAAAAACACTCGAAAACGACGTTTTAGACGTCAGAAAAAGCTACAGCTTGGTGTTTATATGGTCAAAATCGGCTGAAAATTTCGAATTTTATGTCCATTTTTAGGGGGGGTGAAAATTGGGCTCAGTCCGAAGCAAAAATTGGACCTATTAAAACTGTAAGTTGATATATCCTATTATTTTACAATAATATACTATTAAGTAATAATTAAGGTATTTAAGCTTTGAAAGTATTCTTTGGCAAGAGAGGCAAAAGTATCTGCTAGGTCAAAACCAAAATTATTTAAGTCTGATAAGCAATACCATTATTAATATTGTTAGGGATATTATTATTATTATTATTATTATTATTTTATTATTTCTTACTATATATATATATATATATATATATATATATATATATATATATATATATATATATATATATATATATATATATATATATATATATATATATATATCTCTATATATATATATATATATCGCCGTAAACGACCTTCTAATTTTCGGCGAAATTGTATGAATCGTATGGGTACATGGAATGTCAGAGGAATAAATGTTGAGGAGAAGAGGAGAGAGAGGTGATGGATGTATTTAGAAAATAACAAATTTGATTTGCTCGCTGTGACTGAAACAAAAAGATGAAAGGAAAAGGTGAAATTGAGTGGTGTGAAGGTGTGAAAATGTGTAAATCTTTGGTGTGGAAGAGGGTAAAGAGAGAAGGGAGAGAAAGGAGTTACAATTTTGATGAGTGACCTGTGGTAGTACAAAGCTATAGTAGACTTTGTGTGTGTGAGTCCTAGAATTCTAATGGTTAAATTTAAGTTTGAAAAGGTCAAGGTATGTGTGGTTGTGACGTATGGTCCATCTGAGGGTGGAGTACGATTTTTTGGGATAATCTGAATGATGTTCTGGATGGGGTGAGTAGGAGCTTCAGATTGATAGTGTTGGGGGACCTGAATGGTTGGATAGGTGATCAAAAAAGGGATGGTATAACAGGCGGTTTTGGGGTTGCGGGGAGAAAATGAGAATGTAAGAAGGTGATTGATTTCTGTGAAGAGAGGTATGTGTGTAAGTAATACTTTCTTTAAACACAAGAGTATCCATAAGTATACTAGAGTTGGTGTAGGTAGAGATGGTATCGAAGTGAAAAGTATGATTGATTTTGTGTTGGTGAAGAAGGAGATGTTGAAGTGTGTTGGATGTTAAATCAGTGAGGGTTTGGGAATGGGATTATCGGATCATTATATTTGTTCTATGTAAAAATTAAGTTAGTAAGTGGGGGCTTGGATGGAGAGGAAGATGAAGTGATACGAAAGGTACACGCTAAAAATTTAAGTGTGCGAAGTTTACATTGAGCAAGACAATTAGGATAAGTATGTAAGAGCGCTCGCTAGTAAATCGGTTGAATGTGAACAAGTTGATACTGAACAAATCTGGGGGCAAATGAAGGAAGCAATTGTTAGTAGTGCAAAGAAGTGTGAATGTGCTAAAAGTAGGGAAGTAAGAATGTTAACAGCGAATGGTGGAATGAAAAGGTGATGAAGCGGTTAAAGGTAAAAAAAAGAAGCGTGGTTGAATGTGCTAAAGCCAATGGATGAAGTTTCAAAAGAAGATGCTTGGAATTATATAGGAAGGAAAAAGAAATACTAAAAGGTGCATACGTAGGAGAAAACAAGAGGTAAATGAACAGTTTGAAAGGAGGATGAATGAGGACATACAAGGGAATAGGAAGCTCTTCTGGAAGGAAGCGCGAAAGAAGAATGAGAATAGGGGAATCTGCTTAGAATAATGAATAGGGATGGTGCTTTGTAATGGTGAAATGGATGTGAGGGGAGTGTGGAAGAACACTTCGAGAATCTGCGTATTAACAGTAATGATGAGGTGTTAGTGAATGTGTGTGGTTTTTGATGGTGCAGAAGGAATAGGTATTATTTGGGGATGTCATTAGTAAGGAGGAGGTAATGGGTAGAGTGAAGAAAGTTGAAAATGGTAAATCTGCAGGTATAGATAGAATTACTAAATGATCAAAAGCGGAGGCGAGAGGGTGATTGATTGGATTTAAATATATTAATAATAAAGCGTTTATGGAGGGTATAGTTCCAAGGGATTGGAGGAGAGCGGTAATAGTACCCTTATATAAGGGTAAGGGAGAAAAGGGGAACTGTAGAAATTATAGGGGAATAAGTTTATTGAGTGTTGTAGGGAAGGTGTATGCTGGTATTTTGGTCGAAAGAGTGCGTCGAGTGACTGAGGGACTGATTGGTGAAGAACAAGGTGCGTTTAGGAGTGGTAGAGGATGTGTGGATCAAATCTTTACATTGAAACAAATGATTGAGAAAATGAGGGAGAAGAAGAATAAATTATATTTAGGTTTTATGGATTTACAACAGGCGTATGATAGAGTTAATAGGGAAGCTTTATGGTAGGTATTAGTGATATATGGTGTTGGTGGTAGGCTTCTGAATGGAATCAAAAGTATGTATGACGATAGTGAAGCGTGTGTAAGAATAAATGGTGTCAATGGTGATTGGTTTAGGATTAATAGCGGAGTGAGACAGGGTTGTGTTATGTCTCCTTGGTTATTCAATTTGTATATGGATGGGGTTATGAAAGAATTCGAGGTGGGGATGGCAGGAAATGGTGTTAGAATGATGGAGAATGGAGATGAGTGGAGGGGTGCCCTACCTATATTATATGCGGACGATTTGGTTCTGCTGTGAATCTGAAGAGAGTTTATGAGGATTGGTAGAAGATTTGGCAGAAGGGTATGTAAAAGGAGGGGGTTTGAAAGTAAACGTAGATAAGAGTAAGGTTATGGTTGTGAGTGAGGAACAGTCCTCAGTGTGAAGTTATGTTAGATGGTGAGCAGCTGGAGCAAGTGTCTGAGTTTAAATATTTAGGGTATGTGTTGGATGAGAAGGGAACGGATGATGCAGAGTGTAGTAGGAAAGTTGTGAATGGCAGGAAGGTGGCTGGTGCAATAAATAGTTGGTGTATGTAACGGTGCAGTCTTGAAGTGCGCTGAGAGTCTTACATGAGGGTATGTTTACCTGTGTTATTGTATGGTAATTGAGACTATGGTCTGGAATAAAAGTATAGAGATCTAAGTTCAATGTGTTCAGATGGACAATCTTAGGGGGCATGCTAGGTGTGAGAGAAATAATAAAATGAGGAATGAACTTATTAGAGAGATGTAGTGTGGAGAAAGGGGTAAATGAGAGAATAAATGAAAGTATGTTGGGATGGTTTGGTCATGTGGAAAGGATGAATGATAGTCGGTTAGTTAAAGCGGATGTACTTGATGGCGAATGTGTTGGGGAACCGACCGGCTGAGACCGAAGAAAGTGGATTGAGTCGGTGAACGAATGTTTGAAGGAGAGAAATGTGTTTGGAAGAGGCGAGAAGAAAGGTGTATAACAGGAGTGAATGGCGGGGTTGTGAGGGGTATGGTTGTGGCCTGGGCCCAGGGATGAACCCTTACACTGACGATCTACCATAGTGAGGTCCATCGCTGTCCCATGAAGCTTTAGGAGGGTGGATTTTCTGACTGTGATGAGTTCTCGCTAATTAATGGTACTGAGGGGGCGGTAAGGCTGGGTTTCTTTTCGACTTATGTCATGCTCTTCTACTTAACTTTCCGATGCTCGTCGCACCTTACTCCCATTCTTGGGAAAATAGAGAGGAAGATAAAGAAGAAAGAAATAAAGAATTTTCATTAAATTAATTTGAATATCTGCAATCATAATAAAGAAAATTAACAATTATTATTACTATTCCTACATATTTTGAAGAAGGTTAACGTTAACGATTAACGTTAACTTCCGTTACATTCTTTACCGATAAACGCTTTAATGATTAACGCCGTTAATTTTTTTTGTTAATGATTAAGGATTAACGGCGTTAACTTTTTCATTAATTTTTTTTTTTTGTGTGTGTATATATATATATATATATATATATATATATATATATATATATATATATATATATATATATATATATATATATATATATATATATATATATATATATATATATATATATATATATATATATATATATATATATATATATATATATATATATATATATATATATATATATATATATATATATATATATATATATATATATATATATATATATATATATATATATATATGTGATGGACCGGATGTCAAAATTTGACTGTTTGCGAGTGCGGATCTTGAAAAGGATGAGGATGCGGATCTTAAAGTAGATGAGGATGCGGATGTTTACTCTTTGAAGTTTGAATTAAAAATTATTATATATATATATATATATATATATATATATATATATATATATATATATATATATATATATATATATATATATATATATATATATATATATATATATATATATATATATACATATATCATATGTCACCACCACTCACGGGCAGGCCCTATTCAGGGGGTGTTGCACTCCAAAATTTCATCCGCTAGCGCAAATTACGCATGAGCACAGACGCAGGCTTTAAAGTGAGGGAGATTAAATCCAGCAGGAAACACAGAAGATGGAGGAGAATCCACACAACAGATGTGGCAGAAAGAGGAAGCACCACAGCAAACTAACCTGGAGTTACCAATATCTACACAAAACTCGTTCGCAGACAACACCTTGTGCTACGAGGACGTCGTAAAGGTGGTGGTACGCGAGTGGTAAATTCCCTCAAACACCTGCCGCTGCGGTACCTATAGAAAAGAGATAAAGTACCAACATCGAGCCGCAAAGATAGAGGGTTGCAAAAAACCCAGGGTTTTTAAATTGCCCAACCCACCCGGGTTTTATTAAAAAACCCAGGGTTTTTTGGGTAAAATGGGCAAAATGGGTGGGCAAAATGGGCAAAATAGATTTTATAAAATTTAAAATTTATAATATATATGTTCAACAGGGAATTATATATATATATATATATATATATATATATATATATATATATATATATATATATATATATATATATATATATATATATATATATATATATATATATATATATATATATATATATATATATACTAATATATATATATATATATATATATATATATATATATATATATATATATATACTATTATATATATATATATATATATATATATATATATATAATAATATATATAACTATAATATATATATATATATATATATATATATATATATATATATATATATATATATATATATATTACTTAATATAGCCTAGTAGCTGAATGAACAAATTTCTTCAATATTTATGAAATTAAAAATATATATATATATAATAATATATATATATATATATATATATATATATATATATATATATATATATATATATATATATATATATATATATATATATATATATCTATCATATATATATATATATATATATCAGTGGCAACTCTAGTAACTTTTTACTACTCTCTCTACGGGGACGACGGGGTAACTTATATACGCTGTCCCTCGATGGCTCGAACCCCTAAAATCTAAATAAAAAAAATTAACATTTCTCAGGCATAATTTAAACAATATTTGCTCTCTTACTACTGCAGAAATGGAAGGTTGAAGAGAGCGTTCGCTGCGAGGTTGATTAGAACTACGCTGCCAGACCAAGCTTATACTAATATTTAAGGTGTTATTAATAAAAATTAGAGTAAAATAATTTTTTTAAGTTTCATCGATGAAATTTCTTGCAGAAATTAAAAATATTTATTTTCCTGTAGCTGTTATATTTTTTTAGTTACATGCATGATGCTTTCGGGAGGCTGGCCTATATATATATATATATATATATATATATATATATATATATATATATATATATATATATATATATATATATATATATATATATATAAATATATATATATATATATATATATATATATATATATATATAAATTATAATGTGTGTTTGTGTCTTTGTGAGTGTGTTTGACAGTTCGTGCGTGAATAAGAAGAAGGAAACCAGCTGTTTCTCGGTTTCTCCTAAAAATGTAAACCGAAACAAATCAGGCAAAATTAGTTAAGACATTAAGATTAAGACATTAAGAATATAAAGAGGCCTATCGAGACTGTCCCAGTCAACCCACTAACCAAACATGCTCATGCAAATCCACAAAGCACCCTAGGGATTGTCAAATTACTGTAACTAAAAATCTACCAATTTGGCTTAGTCAAAAATAATGATATATATATATATAATACCCAAACCATCCACATGCATTAATAACTAAGTTATGGTCACACATGCCATCTAACATTAATAACTACTATAACTAAAAACCCGCCAATTTGGCTTCGTCAATATATTATATGATACCCAACCCATCCATAAACGTATCCAACCCTTTCTTAAATGTTGCAATCGAGTCACACTCAACAACCTCCTCTGGCAGACCATTCCAAAATTTAACAACCCTATTACTGAATGCATGCTTTCTTCTAAATTTTCTTATTATGCCCCCTGGTCACCTGTCCATGCTCTACTATGGAAAATTTATTGGTCTCTGTATTATCAATAGATGTAAATATTTTGTAGACTTGTATCATGTCCCCTCTGAGAAATCGCCTTTCTACAGAAAACATTGCTAACTCCTTCAGCCTCTCCTCATAGCTCTTACCCTCAAACCCAGAAATCATCCTTGTTGCTCTACGTTGCACTCTCTCTAGCATATCTAAGTCTTTCTTTAAATAAGGGGCCCAAACTTGTGCACAATACTCTATTACTGGCCTAACATAGCTATTATACAGTTTACTTATAACTTCCTTGCTCTTGTAAATAACATTGTGATTTATTATGCCCAGCATCTTATTAGTTTTATTTCTAGCTTCCAAACACTGATTAGCTACTTTCAAATTACTGCTTATAATCACACCTAAATCTTTTTCTTGGTCCACAGACTCAAGCCAATCCCCATTCATATCGTAGTTCAAACTTTTATTTGAGTAACCTTGGTGAAGAACCTTACATTTTTTACTATTAAAATTCATTTGCCACTTATCTGCCCACCCAAGAAGTTTATCAAGATCATTTTGAATCTTTATGCATCCTTCACTATTCCTAACTGAGATGTCCACTTTAGTATCATCTGCAAACTTAGAAACCTTGCATTTAAGTCCCTGGTCTAAATCATTTATATGTATGAGGAACAATAGTGGCCCCAGCACTGAACCCTGTGGGACACCACTCTTCACTATTTCCCATGATGATTTATTGCCATTTAGTTGTACACACTGTTTTCTATTTCGCAACCACTCTTTAATCCAACCATACCACATTGCAATAACTTTTTCATCAGCCTTATGTGGGGAACCTTATCAAAAGCTTTACTAAAGTCTAAATATACAATATCAACTGGATCTCCTCGGTCAATGCAGTCAGTAATGTATTCCATAAATTCTAAAAGGTTTGTCTGACATGACCTACCCTTTCTGAAACCGTGCTGGGAGTCATACAATACCTTGTTATCTTCTAAATATTTCTCTATATGACCTTTTAGTAACTTTTCCAGAACCTTTACAACCAGAGATGTTAAGCTAACTGGCCTATAATTTCCCAAATCTTCCTTACTACCTTTCTTATAAATAGGCACAACATATACTGTTTTCCAGTCATCTGGTACCTCACCAAATGTTATAGATCGCTTAAAAATCAAATACAGTGCCTTTGCAATGCTGATACTACCCTCTTTCAGAATTCTACCATATATCCCATCAGGGCCTGCAGCTTTACCTGGATCAATATGGTCTAATAAACGTTTAATATCTTTTACGTCAATTTCAAATTCTGTAAGTCTATTTGTTACATGCATACAAGAACTATTAGTCTCCAAACTATTATCTAATCTTTCCTCTGTAAACACTGAAGCAAAATAAACATTGAAAATGTTGACCAACTCCTTATCTGAACTCACTAAATTTTCATCAATTTTAATTGGACCAATTGTCCTATTCTTACTTTTAAATTTATAAAAGCTAAAAAACTTCTTCAGGTTCTTATTACTATTCCTTGCTTAATTAATTTCTGCCTCTCTGTTTGCCTTTCTTATTGACTGGTTAAGTTCGTTTCTATTTTTCCTATAATTTTCTAAATCATCTTCCCTATTACTACCCTTGAATATTTTAAAACATCTACGCTTTTCATTAATTTTATCTCTTATCTCTCTATTCCACCAAACAGGTTTTCTCTTCGCCACCCTAATGGGTTTATCTTTAAAACTTACTGACTGAATATTCATTAAAATTTGCTTAAAATGTTCCCACATGATAAAACAGTTTTGGTCTTTAAACTCTTTATCCCAGTCAGTTATACTATAAGCATGTCTCGTAATATGGTAAAATTGCTTTGAAAATCTAAGATCCTTTCCTTATTAACTTGCAATTTGGGCTAGATATCACATTCATATTAATCTAATTATATTATGATTCACTAAGTCTAAATTCTCCTCCAACTCTAACTAACCTCACCCGCATACTTTCATCGTTAGTTAATATTAAGTCTAATAGTGCATCGTGTCTTGTGGGTTCATGGACCATCTGGGTCAAAAAGTTATCTAGTATACAATTTATAAATACTGAACTACTATGGTCCGTATTAGGCAAGGAATCCCATTGAATGCCAGGAAAATTAAAATCACCCATTATGACTATACCTTTTTCTTTACTGTGGCATGCTCAATGTCTTAATATATGTAATAATTCTGTTCTTTTATCTCAGTTCTTAATAATTATATCAATCTATGTTATAATTTTTTTTATAAAACCCACCTTTCATTTTGCCCGGGCTTTTTGTATAAAAAGCCCAGCCCGGGTGGGTAGGTGGGCAGCTCCCCGGGCAGTTGCCCAGTGCAACCCTGAAAGATAGAGGGTCAAGTGAACTGGAAAGTACAGAACAGTTTATAAGCTTTTGGCTTTTGACTCGACCCTAATTTTAAAGCTATTTTTTTTGATATTTTTTATGGACTCTTCCGTTTTTTATTCAGAACGATGAAAGCACAAATATTCAGTCCAAAGTCATTCCAATATCTGCTGAGAGAAATTACTTACAACCTTCATCCGTCTCTCAGCATCCTTAGGCTACGATTACAGTGGATGAGTATTGACCAATTTCATTTTATTTTATATTAACTTTTCTCTTGAGAAGTTTCAAATTTTTAAAGGAGAAAACCTTTGATAGACATCGACGGATCTCGTCTCAACAGATGTCATTCAAACTAGTGATTTTTCTTCACAAATCTACATAGTAATGAAAATTTGATAATTTTTCAGTTCCATTGAGAATGATAATAAAACCTCAGGACAAATAAAAATAGACAGAAGGCAAATATTCACTCAAACAACATCCACTGGCCGTAGCCTTATTATTTTTTTCCTAATAAATTATCTATTCTATTTATTTTCCTTTTATTAATCACCATCTCCAGGAACTTTGGGGTTCCTCTTCTACTTTATGGATGTTCAATGTTTCTTTTAGCCTTGAATGAGGAACACGCCTTCTGCTAATCAATACATGTCATACATAAATTTTTTCAACCTCTCCTACTATTTTCCATTATCATTTTACTAATCATTGATTGTCCTTTAGTTCGATAAGTACACCTGCTTCGCCCTTTTCGTTCTTCACTATGTTGTTGCTTGCTACATATTTACATGCTTACTAAGCATGTGTCTTTTTAAGTGTTCTTTCCCATTACACTCATAACATTTAAATAAATTTTTTTTTTAAATTTCTCTCCTCAAAGGGGCGTATTAATCCCTCATCCGGGTTCAAACCTCAGACCTAAGGATGAGGGATTTTCTGTTTACCCCAGCACTCCTGAACCTGGGCCGAAATGCGTAGTATGGCACCCATATTTTCCGCGGAGTCAACATGGATTCTCCCCAAGGCATGGACAACTCGCCATCCATGCATCTATTTTTGATGCGTAAGCATGTGTCTTTTTAGGTCTCCTTTCTGATTACACTCATAGCTACACTCAGAACATTTAAATAATTTTATATTTTCATGTTTAAGCATGTGTAATCTTAAGCTTCCTTTCTGATTACACTCATAGTCGCAATCAGAACATTTAAATAATTTTTTTTTTTTTTTTTTAAACTCCTTTATTAAGGGTATATATATTTTCCTTTATGGGATTGTTCGGGATCAAACCTTGATCCTAAGAACAACCCTCATAATTTTCCTTTCTTCGGTGTCTCATCGATACCCCAGCACAGTTCTTAGTATGCTTAAACTCTTCTTGATTACTGTCATACTCAGCTCCAGTGTGGATACCTTTACCGGGAGTCTCTCGAGATGTTTTTCTAGGCTCTTTTTTATTGTTCCCGAAGCACCCACAATCACTGGAACTATTTCAATTATATCTATATTCCACAATCTCCTTAGTTCGTACTTTAGCCTTTGGTATTTCAGTTCTTTTTCAATTTCGTAGGCCGAGACTCTTCCATCCCACGGGACTCCGACCTCTATAATCCAGCATTTATTTTCAGTTTTGTTATAGATGACTATATCTGGTTTGTTATGAGTGACTTGTGCGTCGGTTGGTATGTTGTAGTGTTTTAGGATTAGGATTTTTGTTGTTTGTCTCACAATTTACCAGTTTTATTATTTTTTTTAGGGGTGCTTCTAGAACGTCCACCAACATGGAATACCTTTGACTGCAGTGCTAGTTTATTTTTTCTTGTGTTTTTTAATTTAGTGATTTATTTTATTTATTATATTATTTATTCATTATATTATTATTATTATATGAGATATGTTTATTTATTATATTCATATATTTCTAGTTAAAAGTTTTAAAGAGAAAACAGACTATAGACTGTATTTATGTTTTTTTCTTTCGTATTGACTGATATAAAGGAGCGTGAACGTGAATAAACGTTGACATTTCACGATCTTACGTTCTACGTTTGAGAGGTAATATATTTATATATTTATCATATTATTATTATTATTCTTTTGTTATATTATATTATTTTTCTTTATTTATTATTAATTTATTTTTTATTGAATGTTTTGTACATGAATGCTTTTTATTGTTTTTTAGTTTGATTCGTTTCGTTTCGTTTGAAGCTTTGAAGGTGTTATTGTGGACGTTGTTTTTGGTTGACGAAGTGAAGATTTCAAGGTGTAAGGTGTGAGTATCTATTATTATTATTATTATTTTATTATTATTATTATTATTATTATCATTATTTATTATTTGGCTATTACTATTATAAAATTTTTATTTTTATTATTATTCTTTTTATGATTGATTGAAGGGTTGATGTCTTTTTTTAGTTTGAGTCTAGAAGTCTGGAGAAGTTCTTTCTGTTCAGCGATTCAATCTCTTGGTTCTGTGTCTGTGGCTGAGTTTCATTTGGATAAAGTAAGTATAAATGTTATTTTACGGATGTGATTTTTTTTCCTTGTTTGAATGCTGAATTGGTGGTATAAAGTTGTTTTTCTTTTTAGTTTGAATTTGCTTCGTGGTGTGAAGGGCTCATTCAGCTTGAATTCTGTAAGAGAAAAAAAAAACTGGGTCAACCACCCAGGTAAGCACCCTGCAGTGGTGGGGTTATATTTTTTATTATATTTTTTTTCATTTACTTATTTAAATGAATTCATTATAATTATTAGTTATTAAAGGCATTTTTTTCTGTTATTTAATTTATGAAATTCATTTATAATTTAATTCATTTTTAAATATAGTCATTAATTTAATTCATATTATTATTATTATTATTATTATTATTATTATTATTATTATTATTATTATTATCCTTATTATTATTATTATTATTATTATTATTATTATTATTATTATTATTATTATTACTATCCTTATTATTATTATTTGTGTGTGTATTATTGTGTATTATTATTATTATTATTATTATTAATGTGTGTATCTTTATTATTATTATTATTTTTTTTGATTACTCTGATGCGATGTTTTTTTATCTATTTCGCAGTTTTTTTTGGAGCTTGTCTTACCCACACGAACATTCAAAAAAGAGCAGTAAGAAGATTGACATTGATGAGTATTGAGGAGAATGCTTGGAAAATTGAAATAGAGAACGCTTGGAAATTGGAAAGGATAGTAGGAGAAATTAGAGAGATCGATTAACGTGAAAATAGAATAGAGAGAAATTAAAGAGATTGATTTACGCGAAAGTAGAACAGAATATTGTTGAAACTGAAACTGAAAAGAAAAGGAGGATTATTAGAGAATTGTGTGGACAGGAGAATTTAGAAGGAGTATTTTGGAGAATTGTGTGGACAATTGGAGGAGATAATTTGATTGAATTGCAAAGGAGGATTATTGGAGAATTGTGTGGAGAATCGCAAAGGAGAATTGAGAATTGTAGGAGACTTGAGAAGGAGTACATTTGGAGAACTACGATACAAAGTATTTTTATTTTTAGTATTAAGAATATATATTTTAGGTTTAAGGGTGAAGATATCAATGAATATCTGCAGTGTTCATTGATATCTGATAATTGTGGTTGGGTTCAAAGTAACGTAGAACCTTGCCGTAGGTTACCTTGTAGTGGCGGATTACCTTGGGGTGGTTTTTTCGGATCGGTTTCGGTATCGGTTGAGGTTGGGGATATTTTTTTAATAAATTTTTTTTGGCTGCTTGTGTTTTTGTGTTTGATTTTTTTTCCTGAGTTTTATTGTGTTTATTTATTGTTTGTTTTGTTCTTTGGTTTTCTTTCCAGGACCCACGACCATTTAAGAGATTGTTTGTGGCCTCAAAACCACGACATATTTCTGGCGCCCAACGTGGGGCGTCTGGACGGAAGACCGAGGGGACATAGACAATAGCAGGTAAGATGGCTACGCCTGAGGAAGTGAGATTGGGATTGGAAGTAGAGAGACTGAAAGAGGCATTAAGGAAGAAAGAAAAGGAGAATGAGGACTTAATTGATAGACTGAGAGAGATGGAAGAAGGAATGCAGGAGAGAGAAAAACAAATGGAAATGAGAATGGAAGCAAGAATGGATGATATACTGAATAAGAGGTTTGCAAAAGAGATTGGAACGAAAGGGACGCGAAAGAGAGTAACCTCTACTCCAAAGATAGTAGATTTACAGAAGGGAGAGAGCGATTTGGAAGAGGAAAAGATTGTAAGTGATGTGGATGAGAAGGATATGGATAAAGAGAAAATGAAAGAAGATAAAAATAAAAAGAAGAAGGAGAAAGAAGAAAAGAAAAAAGAGAAGAAGGATCAGAAGAAGAAGAAGACATCGAAGAATAGAAGACATGAAAGAAGAGTGATAGCAAAAGGTAAGAGTATAGATTCTTTATATAGTAGTGTGAATGAGGAACTGAATGAGATTTATGATGAGGGTACCACGTCGGAAGACTCGAGAGATGATGTTCAAGTTGCACGGAGTGTCCTTATTAGGGACATTCCGAAGATTAATAAATATAATGTGTATGGAACTAAGGATGTGTGTGAATTTTTTAGAGAGTATGAGAGTTACTGTAAAGAAAAATTTGATGAAAATAAGGTGTTTTGGGTTAAAGAGTTAGGTGAGTTTTTGGAAGGGAGAATGTTTGATTTTTACAAGGCGATGAGCCGAAGTATGAAGTTGTAAAAGAAAGAATGTTGGAACAGGTTGAAAGAGTTAAGGGGGGTGTAAAGTATAGACGTGTGAATGACTTTGATAAGGCTAGGAGAGGAAAGAATGAAAGATTGGATAATTATGCGCATAGGTTGGAAACATTGGCTCGAGTGAAGTTTGGGGATGAGGGGATAAATGAAAACAAAATGTTGATGAAGAAATTTCTGGAGACGATCCCTGCTCCAGTGGCAGAGTTTATAAATGCGAGGCGTAAAGAGAAAATGAGGTGGAGTAGGGAACGATTGCAGTGGAGGGATGTATTAGAGATAGTAGAAGATCGTGAATTTGAAAAGAATGAAAGAGATAAAGAGGAGTATGAGAGGCATGATGTGTACAGTGGTAGGGGAATGAATGAAAGGGCTTCACCAGTGCCACAGTATAAGTCTTATAGGGATGCTCTTAGGGCCAATCCATATGAAGTTATGGTAAAATTCTTAGAAGATTTCTATGGGGGTGAAAATGAAAGACAGGTGAATGCAGGAGGTACGAATGCGATGAGTGCAAGCAGAACACCAGTTGGTAATACGAACATGAGAGAGAATGTTGGGTACAATCAAGGGAATGTGAGAGAGAATATGAATCGGACATGGAACAGAGAGAATGCAGGGGGTATGGATGTGAAGTGTTTTAGGTGTGGTAAGATGGGACATTTGATTTCAGAATGTAGATGGGCAAATGGGGCGTGTTTTAGTTGTGGGCAAGTGGGCCATATGGCTATGAATTGCACAGACCCTCAACGGGCTGGATGTAGGAGATGTGGAGGGATAGATCATTGGGTAAGAGATTGTCAGCAAGGTGTGAATGTAAGGACGACTGTATGCGGGAATTGTGGGACTGAGGGTCATTTTTCGAGGATGTGCAGGTTCCCTAGAAATACCTGTACGTTATGTGGGAAGGTAGGGCACGTGGCTGGTAGGTGTTGGGGAGTAAGACAACCTGGGATGATGCAAATGAATCAAAATGTAGTTGCTGGTGGTGGTGGTAATGTGTTAATGGAAATGTTGTTGGTAATGGTTCAGCTGTAGGTGGTACTAGAAATGTAAGTGTGAATGAAGTAGTAGGTATGAATAATCAGGTAAGGGGAACTGGTCCGGGAAACGAGACAGTGTAGGGTTTACAGCTGGTGGATCCTTAAGTGGTGGAAAGGGGCTGAGTGTTGCTAGGGAAGGGATTGTAAGTGCGGATGTCTTTTCGGCTGGTCCGGTAGATGAGTGCATGACTATTAAGGTTTATTGCGGAGGTATTGAAGTGAGAGCTTTGATTGATACTGGGTGTATGGTCAGTGTAGTGTATAAAAGTGCGTATGATAGGATGAATATACGGGAAGATCAGAAAGAGTCTGGAAAAGGGAATATTAAGGGGATTAGTAATATGGTAATACCGGTCGTTACAAAATTTAGGGAGAGTGTTAAGATTGGAGGTATAAGTATGGAAGAAGGTGAGTTCTATGTTATTGATAGTAAGAATGAGAAGTATGATCTGTTGTTAGGGTATAAGTTTTTAAGTATGAATGGGATGATTATTCATCCTGATCGTATGATGATAGAGAAAAAGGTGAATAAGGATGGGAAATGTCAGATGTATGTGAATAAGGTAGGGGATGTAAAGGTGAAATTGGTAAAAGGTGTGGAAGTGTTTGCTTTGGAAGATATGTCTTTGAAAACTGATGGAGTAGTGAGTGTGAAAGTAGGGTGGAATACGAATGTAGGTGTGGATGTAGACCAGAATAGCATGTTTCTGGTGGATGGTTATGATGCTAAGTATAGAGTGAAAAGGGTAGCGCATGTATTTGACGATATGGACAATCCTAGAGTATGTATGCAAAAGGTGCCTGATGTGAAAAAGAAGAGAGTGAGAGGAATAAGGGTTGGTGATGTGGTTGGTAGTTTGTATTCTGTTTTGATTATAGGGAACTCGAGAGAGAGAGAATGTGATGTTTTTGCTGGTGATATTGAGAGGAAAGATTGGGTGCATGATGAGATGGTTGAGAAAATACAGTTGCCTGAAGGTTTGAATGAAGTAAGGAGACAAAAGATTGTACGAATGTTGTGGGAAAGGAGGAAAGTGCTAAGCAAAAGCGATGAGGATTTTGGGAAGGCGCAGTTGCCTGAATTCCGTATTGTGTTATCGGAAGATACCCCCATATACCAGCGACCTCGTCACTTTCCTCCCCCAGTTGCGAATGAGATTGAAGAGCAGTGTGAAGAGTTGGAGCGAATCGGTGTTTTTGGAAGAGAGTGTGAGTCCTTGGAATAGTCCGATTGTGCCTGTGAGAAAGCCTGATGGACGATTGAGGTTATGTATTGATTATCGTAAGGTTAATGAAAAGACTGTGAAAGATAGGTTTCCTATGTGTGTAGTGTCAGAATGTGTGTATAGTATGTATGGAATGAAAGTCTTTACGAAAATGGATCTGGTGCGTGGATATTATCAGATGCCAGTGGAAGAGGATAGTAGGTGTGTGACTGCTTTTTCGACTGCTAAGCGGCATTATCAGTTTAGGAATTTGAGCTTTGGGTTGGCCAATGCTCCGGCAGCTTTTCAGAGGGCGATGAATGTGGTTATGAATGATTTTCCTAGCAAGAATGTGATGGTGTTTATAGATGATATATTAGTGATGACTGAGACTTTCTCTGAGCATTTGAAGTTAGTGAATGATGTGTTAAAAAAGTTGGAGGATGTAGGTATAAAAGTGAAAGTTGAGAAATGTGAATGGTTTGCGGATGAGGTTGAATTCTTGGGACACAAGGTAAGTGCAACTGGGTTAAAGAAAGCGGAGAAGTTTGTTGAAAAAGTTAGGAATTTTCCTAGACCTAGGAATGTTAGAGAGCTGAGAGGATTTTTGGGTTTGGTAGAGTTTGGAAGGAAGTTTATGAAAGATTGTTCTGGTGTGATGAAACCTTTGACTGAATGGACTGGTAAAAAGAAGAGTACGATTGTGAAATGGAATGACAGAATGAATGAAGCATTTGAGAAGTTGAAGGCTGAAGTTGCGAAAGATGTAGAGCTGGCATACCCTGATTACAGTGAGGATGCTAAGCCACTAGAAGTGTATACGGATGCAAGTGGGTATTGTATGGGGGGTTGTTTGATGCAAGAGCAGGTGATTGATGGGATTGAAAGAAAACGAGTGATTGCATATGTTTCGAAAGCTTTTAGTATGACGGAGCGAAAGTATTCTACGATTGAAAGAGAGTTGGCTGCTTTGAGGTTTTGTCTGAAATCGTTGCGTCCGTTTTTGTATGGGATTAAGTTTGTAGTGCGAACGGACCATCAACCCTTAGTGTATTTACAGAGAATGAGGACAGTTGATAGTAGGCTTGCGAGAACTTTGGAAGATTTGAGTGATTTTGATTATGTGGTTGAATATATCCCGGGTGAAAGGAATGAGATTGCAGACTTGATGTCTAGAATGCCAGGGAGTGAGAGAATGAGTGAAACGTTGGTGATTGATCCTGAGTATTTGCCTAAGGGATTAATGAAAGGGAAAGAAAGTAGAGGTGGAGGTGATTCTATGTTCGAAAGTGTGTTGTATGGTTTACAGGATCTAGCCAAGGATGGGTTTGTTTTGAGAGTGCCTGAGAGTATAGAAGAATTGCGGAGGGAAGTTATGACTGAGGTGTGCAAGAAACCTGATCAGATAGGAGTTAAGAAGGTGCGACAGTATGTAAGAGAGTTAAAGACTATGTGTAATGGAGGTGTGATTCCGTTGCAAGAGGTGTTGGTTGTTGTGAGTAAATTGTTTAAAGTAGTTGTGTGTGTGCATTATGGCGGGGAACGACCGGTAATTTATAGGAGTGAGGGATTGATAGAAATAGTGTAGGTGAGCTGCATTTACAGTGTTTGAGTGGGGTGCATTATAATTGGGTGATAGAGAAAAAGAGTTATGATAGGAAGTATGTTTTAGAAAAGGGAGTAGAAGATTGTGTAATTGTGGATGACGAGGCTGTGAAAATGATTTGTCCTGGGGAAATTGAAGAGGTAGTGTATTGTGAACATGGGATGAGTGGTAGAATGGCAGTGAAAGTGCAGGTAGATGGTAAGGTATATTGTGGGTTGATTGACACTGGGTCTCAGATTTCTTTGGTGAATGCGTCAGTGGTACGAGAGCTTGAGCAAATGACGTGGCAGATACCTAGGAGGAATACAAGTGTAAAGATAAAGGGGATTGGGGCAGGAGAAATTGTAGCTTGGGAAGAGGTTTTGTTAAAAGTAGAGATAGGTATGTTAGAGAGAGTTGGACATAGGTTTGTTGTGCTTGATGAAGAACTAATGCCGTATTGTTTTTTGTTTGGGATAGAATTTTTAAGAATGAATGGGTTGTCAGTAGACATAGGAAATGAAAGATTGCTGAAAGGAAATCGGGAAATAGTTAGAATGCATAAGGGGGATGTATGCATGACTAATTTCGTAGGAATGGTAACAGTTGGTGTGGGTGATGAGGAATTGTTGAGTATGGGAGATATTGAAGTGATGCAAGAGGAATGTCCTATGGTCTGTGAGCTGAGAAAATGTATTTTGTCGAATAAGGAAGTGTGTAGATGGGACCAGTTGATAGACGATTTTAAGGTGTTTGCGAAAAAGTTTGTTGTGTGTGAGAATGTGGTGTATTATATTAGGAAAGTACGAGAGGAAGATTTGTATGTACCAGTGTTTTCTGTGGTTGGGGCAGTAGGGATGGCTTTAGTGATTCATCGTAGATATGGACACATGGGAAAGTTTAAATTATGGGAATGTATGAAAGAGAATGTTTAACCCTTGGTTGCGAAAGATTGTGAAGGATGTGGCGACTACTTGCGAAGAGTGTCAGAAAGGAAAGTATCAGAGAATGTATGTAAAACCTCCTGTGTTGAGAATGGATGTGAGTGAACCTTTTGAGTTAGGGTGATTGACTGTGTTTCTTTGCCAGTGACTGCATGTGGGTATGTAGGAATGGTAGTGATGGTAGATCATAAGAGTAAGTTTGCGTATGCTGTGCCTGTGAAGAATAAGACTAGTGCGAATGTAGCTAAGGTAGTGAGAGAGGTTTTGTTGCCAATGTGTGTATGTAAACCGAAGCGTATGTTGAGTGATAATGGACCAGAGTTTGTAGGACAGGCGTTTGAGCAGATGTTGAGTGATTGGGGGATTGAACATGTGCGGACTACTCCGTATATGCCTAGTTCGAATGGTTTGGCTGAAAGAACTGTACAAACGTTGAGTGAGATGTTACGAATGATGAGTGAGCGAGAGAATGAATGGGATTATTGGATAGGAAAAGTGTTGTGGGCATATAATATGACTGTGCATAGGGCTACTGGTATGTCTCCATGTATGTATGTGATGAATTTTGAGAAGTTTGTTAAACCTAGGTTAGGGTTGCCTGAAAGTGATAGGGATGTTTGGAGAAAAGGGAGTCTGAAGTTTGCAAGTTTTGAAGTAGGGGATAAGGTTTTGAAAGAGGTGATTGAGAAGGGCCGTTTGAATGTAAGTAAGATGAGGGAAAAGTTTGAAGGGCCTTATATTGTGAAAAGAGTGATGTCAAATGGAGTTAGTTATGTGCTTGAGAAGGAGGCAGATGGTAGAGTGAGTGAGATTAGAGCACATCAGATGCAGTTGAGGCCGTGGAGCGAGCCACCTGGATATTTGAAGGCTCACCCAGTGTATAAGTTTTGGATGAATGACACTGGAATGGATGAGAATGTAGAAGGAGTGAATGATTTGTGGTTACAAGGTAAAGAGTTGGTTTTAATAGAAAAACGTAGGAAGAAGAAACGTAAGAAAGAAAATAAAGTTAGTAAGGTTGACAGACTAAAAGGATTGTTTGATGAGGATGATGAGAGTGAGAATTATTTTTCAGGGTTTTGGTGGGATAATGGAAATGGTGTGCAGAGTTTGAATCAGACCTATACGTTATGTAAGTTTCCGTTGGATGAGAGTGAAAGTGTGTTAGCAGGATTAAGAGATGTTAGGGATAGGAGTGTGAATATGAGGGTGGAAGATGCAAGTAAATTTTGTGTAGAATTGGATGAAGTGGTGAATGTATGTAAAACCTCCTGTGTTAAGAGAGATTAATAAAGAGATTGCGAATATGTCAGAGAAGTTACTTGGATTGGAAGGTGTAAATGATATAGTTGAAGATGTGATTGTTGATGGGGGTGAGAATAGTAACAGGGACCAGGTAGAAAGTACAAGGAGACCTTGTACTAGGAGTAGAGGCAGAGTGGAAGAGTATGATTGGATTATGAAAAAGGGATTGTAGAATGTAAGAGCGAGTGAATGAAGTTGGTGGCGTTCAAATTATGAGACAAACTTAGGTGGGAGGGATGTAGTGTTTTAGGATTAGGATTTTTGTTGTTTGTCTCACAATTTACCAGTTTTATTATTTTTTTTAGGGGTGCTTCTAGAACGTCCACCAACATGGAATACCTTTGACTGCAGTGCTAGTTTATTTTTTCTTGTGTTTTTTAATTTAGTGATTTATTTTATTTATTATATTATTTATTCATTATATTATTATTATTATATGAGATATGTTTATTTATTATATTCATATATTTCTAGTTAAAAGTTTTAAAGAGAAAACAGACTATAGACTGTATTTATGTTTTTTTCTTTCGTATTGACTGATATAAAGGAGCGTGAACGTGAATAAACGTTGACATTTCACGATCTTACGTTCTACGTTTGAGAGGTAATATATTTATATATTTATCATATTATTATTATTATTCTTTTGTTATATTATATTATTTTTCTTTATTTATTATTAATTTATTTTTTATTGAATGTTTTGTACATGAATGCTTTTTATTGTTTTTTAGTTTGATTCGTTTCGTTTCGTTTGAAGCTTTGAAGGTGTTATTGTGGACGTTGTTTTTGGTTGACGAAGTGAAGATTTCAAGGTGTAAGGTGTGAGTATCTATTATTATTATTATTATTTTATTATTATTATTATTATCATTATTTATTATTTGGCTATTACTATTATAAAATTTTTATTTTTATTATTATTCTTTTTATGATTGATTGAAGGGTTGATGTCTTTTTTTTAGTTTGAGTCTAGAAGTCTGGAGAAGTTCTTTCTGTTCAGCGATTCAATCTCTTGGTTCTGTGTCTGTGGCTGAGTTTCATTTGGATAAAGTAAGTATAAATGTTATTTTACGGATGTGATTTTTTTTTCCTTGTTTGAATGCTGAATTGGTGGTATAAAGTTGTTTTTCTTTTTAGTTTGAATTTGCTTCGTGGTGTGAAGGGCTCATTCAGCTTGAATTCTGTAAGAAAAAAAAACTGGGTCAACCACCCAGGTAAGCACCTTGCAGTGGTAGGGTTATTTTTTTATTATATTTTTTTTCATTTACTTATTTAAATGAATTCATTATAATTATTAGTTATTAAAGGCATTTCTTTCTGTTATTTAATTTATGAAATTCATTTATAATTTAATTCATTTTTAAATATAGTCATTAATTTAATTCATATTATTATTATTATTATTATTATTATTATTATTATTATTATTATCCTTATTATTATTATTATTATTATTATTATTATTATTATTATTATTATTATTATTATTTATTATTATTATTATTATTATTATTATTATTATTATTATTATTATTATTATTATTATCTTTATTATTATTATTATTTTTTGATTGCTCTGATGCGATGTTTTTTTTATTTTTTTTTTGGCTTATCTTGCCAACACGACCATTTCGAGAAAGATCAAGAAGGTTGGCACCAAGGAATATTGAAATAGAGAATGCTTGGAAAATTGAAATAGAGAACGCTTGGAAATTGGAAAGGATAGTAGGAGAAATTAGAGAGATCGATTAACGTGAAAATAGAATAGAGAGAAATTAAAGAGATTGATTTACGCGAAAGTAGAACAGAATATTGTTGAAACTGAAACTGAAAAGAAAAGGAGGATTATTAGAGAATTGTGTGGACAGGAGAATTTAGAAGGAGTATTTTGGAGAATTGTGTGGGCAATTGGAGGAGATAATTTGATTGAATTGCAAAGGAGGATTATTGGAGAATTGTGTGGAGAATCGCAAAGGAGAATTGAGAATTGTAGGAGACTTGAGAAGGAGTACATTTGGAGAACTACGATACAAAGTATTTTTATTTTTAGTATTAAGAATATATATTTTAGGTTTAAGGGTGAAGATATCAATGAATATCTGCAGTGTTCATTGATATCTGATAATTGTGGTTGGGTTCAAAGTAACGTAGAACCTTGCCGTAGGTTACCTTGTAGTGGCGGATTACCTTGGGGTGGTTTTTTCGGATCGGTTTCGGTATCGGTTGAGGTTGGGGATATTTTTTTAATAAATTTTTTTTGGCTGCTTGTGTTTTTGTGTTTGATTTTTTTTCCTGAGTTTTATTGTGTTTATTTATTGTTTGTTTTGTTCTTTGGTTTTCTTTCCAGGACCCACGACCATTTAAGAGATTGTTTGTGGCTTCAAAACCACAACAGCCACTCCATATAGGTAATGTTGTTAGTTTTGAACTATTGCTTAACCACTTTTGATCGATGACAAAGTACATTATCATCTTGGAATATAAAAATTGCATCTCCAAAGACATCTTTGGCACTGGGAATCATTTTGTTTGTCAAGACTTTAAGATATTGTTTACTATTCATCGTTTTGTTCACAATGTGCAACCTGCCAACATGTGAAGCTGCCATATAACCCCATATTATAACTGATGTAGGATATTTAATTGTAGCTAAAATGCATTGCGGTAAAAATTCTTCTCCTTTGCGACGCCTCACATATTGATTACCAGAATGATTATTTATGCAAAACGTCGACTCGTCACTAAATAAGACCCTTCCCCATTGATCTTCAGTCCAGTCTTGCCTAACGCTGTCTGTCTGTTAGGAGAGGTTTCTTCTCCGGTTTGCAGCCTCTCAAGCCTGCTTCCAAGAGTCTTTTACGTACGGTGCTTGTAGAATCTACATTAACGTCACATTTTTTCCATATTTGAAGCAGTTCTGGGCTTGTTAGGTGCCTATTAGAAAGAGCTGTCCTGCACAATTCAACATCCTAACTGGTTGTAGACTTTTTTGGGCGAACCTGGGCTTGTGCTATAATCGGCAATGTTCCAGTTATTTTTATGTCTTGCTATTATTC
>JABUQX010026138.1:37500-45000 GCA_015478945.1 Trachelipus rathkii
AATTAGTTTATTGAGTGTTGTACGGGAGATATATGTTGATTTTTGGTCGAAAGAGTTGCGTCGAATGAGTTGAAGAACTAATTTGGTTAAGAATACAAGGTGCGCTTAGAGTGGTTAAGATGGATTTGTGGATCAAATCTGACATATGAACAAATGAATTGGGATAATGAGGGAGGAGAAGAATAAATTGTATTTTAGGATTTATGGATTTGCCACAGGCGTATAATTAATAGGGAAGCTCTATGGCATTTGTTAGTGATTAATGGTGTTGGTGGTAAGCTCTTCTGATTAGAATCAAAAGTATGTATGACGATAGTCGAAAAGAGAGTGTAAGAATAAATAGTCGAAAGTGATTATTTTTTAATATTAAATAGCGGAGTGAGACAGGGTTTGTGGTATGTCTCCTTGGCAATCCAATCTGTATAAGGATGAGGTTATGAAAGAATTAGAGGTAGGGTGACAAGGATAGAGTTGAGATGATTGAGAATGGATGACGAGTGGAGGATTCCAAATACCTATTATATGAGGATAATTTGGTTTTGTGTGGCGAATCTGCAAAGAGTTTGAGAGGACTAGTAGATGAGATTTGGTAGGGTGTTAAAAGAAAGGGTTTGAAAGTAAACGTGAGATAAGAGTAAGGTTATGGTTGTGAAGTGAAGAGAGACTCAAAGTGTGAGTTATGTTAGAATGGTGAGGCATGCTGGAAAAAGTGTCTGAATTTAAATATTTTAGGGTATATGTTTTGTATCGAAAGGGAAACGGATGATGCAGGGTGTAGTAGGAAAATTGTGAATGGCAAAACTAGTGCTGGTGCAAGTTAGATCGTTGGTTGGATGTAAAGGACTAAAGTGTTGAGTGCGCTAGGGTCTTACATGAGGGTAATATTGTTACCGTGGTTTATGTATGAGGTAGTGGGACTATGGGTCGGAATAAGAGGTAATAGCTCTACAATTACAATGTGTTTCAGATGCGAAATCTTATGGTGTGGTTAGGTGTGAAAAGAACATGATAAAATGAGGAATGAACGTAATTAGAGAGTTGTGTTGGTGTGAAGAAATGGGGAAATGAGAGAATAAATGAAAAGTTACGTTGAGATGGTTTTTGTCATGTGAAAGGGATGATGACAGATGTCGGTTAAACGGATGTACTAGTGGTAAGTGTTTGGGAAGACCGGATGGGAGGACAGAAGAAACAGTGATGAGTCAGAAAAGGAATGCCGGGAGAAGAGGAGAAAATTGTGAGTTTGGCAGAGGCGAGAAAAGGTGCATAATAGGAGGAGAATGGCGGGGTTTTATGAGGGGTATGGTTGTAGCTCACTGGGCCAAGGAATGAACCACATTGACGAGAGGTCCATAGTTCTAAGGGTCCGTCGCGGTATCGTGAAGCTCTAGGGTGGATTTTTTCTGACTGCGACAAGTTCTCACTAATTGGTACAGAGGGGGCGGTAAGCTGGGCTTTCTTTCTACTCTGCTCATATTATTCTAAGCTATTTTTATGTTTCTGGATTTTACGGCACCTTGCTCCAGTCTTGGGGAGATAAGATGGGTGGTGGTGATGATGATGAAGATGATGATGAGATATTATATAATATTATAATATATATATATATATATATAATAATTATATTGTATTATATATATATATAATATTATATATATATTAATTATATATTATATATATATGCAAGTTTTTCATAAAGTACTTGTACTTGATACATGTACTTGTACTTGAACAATTCTAGAGTACTTGCATCTGTACTTGTACTTGAACAATTCTAGAGTACTTGTACTTGTACTTGAAAAAAATGTACTTGAACCACAACCTGCATATATATATATAATATATATATTATATACTATATATATACTATATGTATATATATATATATATATAGTATATTATATATATATATATATATATATATATATATAATATATATATAATATATAGTATATATATACTAATAATACTGTATATAATATACGTATAATTAATTATATATATATATTATATATATATATAGTATATATATTATATATATAATATATATATATATTTATATATATATATATATATATAATATGGGAAGTATTCTATTATTTTGAATCAGTTCATATTTTCTGAAAAATTTTTCCAAGTTCAAAAAAATTTCATAAGTTCTGAATATTGCAGTGAAAAAAATTCTATAGGTGATATGAAATTCCAGATATTACCCTCTGTACAGGTTACAGATTCTCATATTGACCTTCTATAGAAAACAGCATGGCACTTAAAATTGAGAACACCTGTATGGTCAGGTACTGTGAAAGGAATTCATCGTTCTCCAGACTTTGGGAAATCATCAGCTGTCATTCTCCCAATAATCAACTTCCAACCTAATAATATTACCTTCATTTTATCATGTATGAAGTATATCTGTCATTTATCAACAGCACAAGAGATCTCCCCAGTTCTGATGCTCGATCAACCTCTTTTCTGGAAAGCTTCTATTATTGCAAATGACTGTAGATACAAAGCAGAGTTTGAGGACATGGTCATTATGCTAGGGTCTTTCCGCACTTTGATGAATATCCTAGGAGGAATTGGACATTTGATGGAAAGTTCTAGTCTCGAAGAGGTGTTGCAAACAGTTTATGGGGTCAACACAGTGAAACACATATTGACTGGCAAAGCTGTGTCTAGAGCTTTTCGTGGACATATGCTGGTTGACTCTGCTTGGCTCAATGTTATTGGGTGGACGAATTAGTGAAGAGACAGAACAAACCTTTGCTGAAGATGTTCTCCTTCTATATGATGACCTACGGATGCAACAGAAGATTGCATATGATGTAGAAGGGTCAGAATTTCTCCATACATTGAACATAATTATAACAGGGGGGGAAAAAAAACTTTGAAGATTTCTTTGACCAGCAAACTATGGTCAGAGTATCAGTCCATAGTAAGTGTAGCACATAAACATGTTCAAGCAGAATGATCAGGCTCTTGGTCGTCCCATCTAGAGGCCATTTGCGAATGTTTGCCCGTGTCTGCAGCAGCAGGTCACACTAATTACCTGTAATCTACTTACCTTTACTTGCAAACCATGAGAAAACTGCCCTCAAGGAAACCATATATATATATTTTTGATTTTTTAATATTTTAACTATTGCATTCCGAGTTTTGAGAATTAATTGGGCATAAATACCAGTGGTAATAGTAGCATAGAGGGGCTTTACCTCCGATATTTATAAAAATCACAGGATTCACTCTAAAAAAATAATAATGAAGAATAAAAAACCAAATGTGGCAGTCTTTAAGTAAAAAAAAAAAAAAAAAAAAAAAAAATAATGAAGCATAAAAGAAACGAAAATGATTTAAGCCTTTAGGATAAAAAGTTACAGCTTCTCAAAGTTTAAAATTTTCCCATAAGATTTCTTATAAAAAAAAATTAGTGGACCTCATGCTCGTTTTAGGGTCATCCTAGTTCAGGTTATAATAAGATTTGTTAAGTATGCATAGATTTTCTGTGTATACCTAAAAAAACATATCATAACCTGAACTAGAAAGCCTGAAATGAGACCTAACTTGAATGGATCAAAAATGAAAAGTCTATGGGAGTTTTAACAACTTTGAGAGGCTGTAACTTTTTTTCCTAAAGAGACCACCATATTCGATTTATTTTAATTTTCATTATTATTATTTTTGAGTAGGCTATATCCTGTGATTTTTATAAAAATTGAGGGTGAAGCCCCTCTGAGCTACTATTACCATACCAGTTATCTGTTCTAATGTAAATTTTTGACAAAAGTACAGTCTAAATTTCCCCGAGTTAATAATTAAAAAATACCAGCTTAGAAAACTAATGTAAACACTTACCCAATTTGCTTTAAATGGCTAGTCTTAAATTTTTATCCTAGTAAGTAACCCAACTTCATAATTACACATGTAACTTATTAAACTAAATTATAAACAAATATGTCAATTAAGCTAACATACAAAAATTTTATTTTCTGTTAGACCATACAAGCTGGGTAAATATCTGAATATGAACTGAACTGTATTGGCTCCCTGGCGAAGTGCCTTCGAATGCCCAAGGCACTACTAAAGTCGCCTTAAGCCCTAAAATCTCAAGGTTCTGAATAAAGAATTTAAACTTACAATGTAGGTTATAATTTTGCACCTAAGAATAGCTTAAATATATATATTATATAAATAATTCTGATAATTTTAGTTATATAAATACTATTGTCTAAATTAGAAATAAAAGTGAATAAAATTGAAAAAGCTCTGCACAGTAATGCAGACGAAATAGATGACAAGAGTCGTTGCCATTATTCTCAAAACAATCCGAAGAACTTTTATTTCTGTGTTTATTTATTTTTTATTTTCTTATTTCGAAGACAAATAATGTGTCCACTGGAGTATGCAGGGAGCAGGGGGTTAAGGGATTAGGAGGGCTGAGAGGGTTGTAGACCCCTTCTGAAATTTTAGAGAGGAAAATTTTTACAATCAAGCTATCATGGAAAAGGTATGGAATATGATGTATAATCGAAAAGGTTTTTTAAAAAAATAAAAATAAGCTCTGGGTAAACCAAATTAGAAGTGACCGCGGGGTGTGGGGATCGAAGATTGAGATGATGATCAAATTAATAATAAAAGACATCATGGATGGGGCTAAAAAGTCTACCGTAAAACCTGAAGTCATCTTAAAAATAAACTTCTCGTTAATACTTAAAATTCAAAATTGTTTTAATGTGGAGAATGGAATGCTTTAAAAACGTTTAAAAGTTTTATATCAAATTTTGACGAATATTGTAGCCCGTATGTTTTAAAAGCCTAAGGATAAAGATAGGGTGGAGGGGAGAAACCTATTAAATGATTTTAAATATTCAATGGGTAGCAGCTAGGAATAAAAATCTCTTATATAACTTCCAATAGTATATTTTCTTCTATTTATTCAATTCCGTTTATATATTTTAGTTTTAAAGTTGTAACAGTGTTAATTAATTTGTTTTTTACTATTATTGGCCATAATTGTCCAAAATTCACTAGATCATTTTCCAAAGTTCTGCACTTTCAAAATTGAGTTCAAATTTTGTTAACGTGTTCTTATAATGTTCAAAGGTGCAATAAATAAATAAATAAAATGAATAAATAATAAATAATAAATAAATAAGTAAATAAATTACATAAATACATAAATCAATATATGAAGAAATGAAGAGTTAAGAAGTAAAATTCTTTTCATTATTTGTGCAACTTTCTATATACTTCTTTACCTTTACTAATCAATTTTGTCACTATGTATACGTATTTGCGTACTAAACATCAGGCAGAAGTTAATTTGAAGAACTTCCCTAAGGGGAAAAACCTCTTCGAAAAAACCCCTAAACCACTATTGTTATTAATCTTCTTGAGAGATATTTTAAATTTAATCTGCTTTTAGATTAGATTTCCATCAATTGGAGTAATCTATTTGGGTACTTGTTCGACAGTTTGTTGCAAGCTCTTGGTTTCTTCGTCCGTAATGTTTGCAAGGTTCCCGAAGTAAGTGTAGCCTATTCATATAAAAAATTGCCTATCTACTGGCCCTCAAAGTACTTATCGGTATAGTTTTTAGAATTTTTGTTGATATTCGTTGATAGTACTCTTTTTATTAGATAAAATACACGGTTGAACAAAAGTAGTTTTAAAATAAGGTTTTATTTAAAAAAATTTAAGTTTGGAGATAGTGAGAAGCCTATATGGGCCTATCAATTGACACTATAGCCTAGTGGCGCTTTATGCCCTAATTAAGTTAGGCCTTCAGGTGTGTTTTTACATTCAAAAATTTGGTATGAAGATTAGGGAAAGCAATGCATTGTAGGCCTAATTACGCAATACCTCTATATCAACTATCTCCCTTCATGATATTTTCTAAAAAAAAAGTTAATTCTTCAAAGTTTGGCCTTGCAGGCATAGATCATTTAACTTAAAATTTAAATTTCTTCTAGATCACATTTCGAAATCTCATAAATAATTTGGCGTTGGTGGTTTTGGGCCACTTTCTTTTTTTCGTCCTTTCTTCAAAGTTTCCCTTGCCATTCGGTCAATTTAAGCCTTAATTTTTAAAGTTAATTACAATGTCTGGCCCAGGAGAATACAAACTCTCTGTGCATGTTCTGCTAAAGTTTAATAAACAAGTCCTAAACATTTTCAAAGCCCTAGCTTCCCTCCCTCAAAGCCCAGAGTGGATATTTTCATCTTAGTTTAGAATAAAGAAGTAGGCCTTCTGGAAATAAGTATAAGATACAGGATGGCAGCTTATGTAAAGGATTTTATGGAGGAAGTAGAGTCCTTATTAAAAGAGTATTGTAGCAAAGGACATAACTATAATAAATACTTTATTGATATAATGAAAATGAGGTCGACGTTCCCATATTCCTGATTTTCATAAAACGAACTTGTTTCGTCAAATTTAGTATACTGATCGATCAAAATTAAAACTAAAGGAATAAAATATATGGGGGTTCAAGAATGAAACCCCTCAAAAAAAACACATGCACCCGTGTTAGGAGATCTATACTTTAGAACTATAGATTGTGGTTTATTTGAAGACAATGAAACATAATTTGTCTATTAAAACCTTTTATATCCCAAATTCAATGAGTCCTTGCGATTTACAGAGGAAATTAATGACCTATAAAGACTTAGGCACTGATCAAAAAAAATTAATTAAAAGATACTGCACACTATTCAGAATCTTATAATACGTGAAGATAATTATAATAAGTTTTCCTTTGAACTTGCTAGCTAAAGAATTTTTAGATGAAAAATATATTGCCGATGAAGATTATTAAAAACATAATTTCTCCATAAACCAGTATTGTTGGAACTAACGTATAATGCGACAAAGTTTTTATTTAAAATAACCTCAAATTATCTTGAGAAAACCTGCAGAGTTAGTGGTTCTTAGCTACATAGTTTTATCACAGTACATATATTACCAGTAGGTCAGATAGATAGGATAATTGTCGGGCAATTTTCTGATATGCCCTTTTAGAATTGAAAATAAATTCATGTACAATTTAAGACGTTTTCGAACATAAAATTTTTTTTACCACGATAAATACTAAAAATATATATAGACTTTAGAACAAATTTTGCTAAAATACCAAAGCAATTTAATGTTTTATTTTGTTGGCGGGAAATTTTGGACGGGAAAGGCTAACACTGCACACACACACAAAGGGGTCCGAAAATTATAACATTGGATTGAAGTACTAATAATAACTCTACTATGGTTTTATCAAAATTGCCTAATGTCATAGTATATTTACTGTGCAGGTCTGTCTGTGCTAATGTGGTAGTGAAGGAGAATACTCGCAAGTTGAATACCAGTTATCCTGATTTAAATCAAATATTTGATAACTATAATGAGATTCTTAAAAATATTGTTTATCAACATCAAAATCACAACACAATTAGGTAAATAACTGGAATAAAGGTCAAAATGTCTAACAAATTCCTCCCAAAGATACT
>JABUQX010026138.1:55000-57597 GCA_015478945.1 Trachelipus rathkii
ATCATTATAAAGGTTGTCATGCAGTTTTAAAGCAAGGTTAATATGTTAATATCGCTCGATACCAACTTACTTAAAAGAAAAATTAGTGCTTACTAAGACTATGTTAACTTTACTAAGAAGTATTCTAGCTTAAAAGTATGGTTAGCTTCCTTACCAAATTAAAGGCCGCCAGATCAGATTTTGATCAAGATTTAAACATAAAAGCTTTAAAGTTAATTAAAGTAAAGCAATACTGGTTATAGGTTATTGGTTATTAAAACAAAGCATTAATATATAGTACTTCCTGTTAAAATTATCAAGAAATAAAACTAAGTGTCAAGACTACTGAAATTATATAAGCAAAGCTATGAAAATTTATAAAACTAAGTATCAAAACTACTGAAACTATATAAAGCAAAACTATGCAAATTAATGAAATTATAAAAAAAACTATACAAAGCAATTCTCTTTAACAGTGAACGAAAGGCAATTTCCATTTCTTTCCTCTCTCCTTCTTCTACCTCTCCTCTGCCTTATCGTCTATTCCTTTCTTTCCAAGGTCAATCTACAATCATATGACCGAGTTTCACTGTTCATTCATGCGTGCATTTTACGACCTTGATGATCAGGTGATCGAAACAATAACGCTCAGGTGTGCGTACGGATATACACAAACATGCACGAATCCATGTGTACATACTTAGTCTAATAAAAAAAACATATTTTTAATTTAATTAAAAATATTGTTATGGAATACATCCGTCTGGACGTTAAAATCACTGCTACAAAAGATATCTTTATATCTTTTTAATCTTTCTTTCCGTTGCTACAAAAGATATCTTTATATCTTTTTAATCTTTCTTTCCGCTGCTACAAAAGATATCTTTATATCTTTTTAATCTTTCTTTCGGAAAACTATCTCAACTTATTTTAAACTTCTTATTTAAAAGAAAACTTCTTTAATAGATAAAAATCATGGTAAACATTATGGCTCACCGCCTAAAATCTTAAGACAACTCGGTTAAAGAGCTTCGAAGGGGTAATACCGGGGATTTTCACCCAATTGGTAACATCTCTTAAAAGAACCTCCCATTTTTTTTTTTTTTTTTTTTTTTTTTTTTTTTTTTTTTTTTTTTTTTTTTTATTTATTTTTCATTGCTTTTTTTTTTTTTTTTTTTTTTTTTTTTTTTATTTTTTTTTTTTTTTTTTATTTTTTTTTTTTTTTTTTTTTTTTGAGTGTGTATTTTTATGCACCCTTACGGGATAAACCAACTTATCTTTATAGATAAAATATTTACTCCAACCTCATGAATTAAATCTCAGTTATATTCCCTATATACCCTGGTATATTTTTACATGATATATAATATATATAATATAATATATATATATATATATATATATATATAATTTCTAGCTATCTCTTTCTTATCTACTGGATAAGCGTCCACTCAGACGATGTTTGTCGTGCTCTCTGAGCTTGGAACACTATTGCCCTTTTCCCTAGGTACGTCACCTAGGTATTTTTGACCTAGCTCATTCCACCGTCATTCTCCTTTTCTTATAGAAAACTTGGAAAGAAATAGTGATTTGCAGAATCTGATCGGCAAAATGGATCTAAAATAAACACTTTATTGTTAATTTCTCTAAAATTCTTAACGCGCTTGGCTATAAATTCTTAAACTTAAAACTATTGTTTTCTTATAAGATTCCGGTCACACGTGGTACTTTCGCCAGCCCGGGGAACCTTCTTTCCGGACTTTAATTTGCTAATTGAAGTCGGACACTTCCTTGGCCAGACTTTCATTCACTTCGCAATGTCCAGTCTTGGCCGGAAATGTCTTCCGAATTACGCTGTCTTCATCTTCTCTTCTCTTCTTCTCATCTTCTTTCTTCTTCTTCTCTCCTCTGAGAGTTTTGGTAGTAGGATCTCTTTTGTTTGGCTATAAAACTCTCGTTTTCTGTAAAACGGGGTGACTCCCTGCGGATCACCTTTATAACTAAACTTTGAAATGAATGCGCTGTTCCTCGTAGAACATATTCATTTTTTCTACCTTGCCCTGTTGGGTCTTTTCTTTCGTTCGAGAGAGTCTCTTGACCCTCCTTTCTTGCTTGAAAATTAGGCTCTAAGGAGGAAGTGGTTGAAGGGTTTAGGCTCAAGTTGGCTGGGCCAATCGGATTTAGTGGAGAGGGGTACTTGGACATTTCCTCAACTCTCTGGTTCTCCGCCAGAGGAGTGTTTCTGCCGTCTCACAACGTTCAGTTGGCTTCCTCTCTTACCGCTTCTTGCTGCCTCCTTCTACGGGTCATCTCGACCCTTTTTTACTTTCCTTATCACCTCCTAAAACTATACTTAAACTAGGTTGCACTGCTTCGGCAATCTTCTGTATACTGCTTCCACCGGACTGCTCCTGTGGGACAACCATCTGCTACCGGGTTCCTTAACCCTTGTTGGGGAGCATGGGCCTTTACTGGGCTCTCCCATATGACTTATTTAGCTGGCTAGCGTAATAATTTCCCTCGCCGCTCCAGTTTGTACGGGACTTTCGGTGAGTCGTGGTAGGTTCTGTACCTTGCTTAGCTGGTAGGTTCGTCACGTTAAAACTCCACCAACAAAA
>JABUQX010026139.1:0-32500 GCA_015478945.1 Trachelipus rathkii
ATAATATTTCACCATAAATAAACCATTTCATGGTTTTATGCTCTTGATATACAACCTAGCTGAGTAGCTGGAGCATGGCATAATGATAAGAACCAATACTTGGGGGTCTTTGTGCATCCCTCCGGCCCCAGTACTAGTAAGTGCATTTGTTGTTCATTTGAGCATTAGCATTTGTCACATACCCAATCTTTCAGCCTTCATTCTTTCCCCACATCATTTTCATATTAATTTTCTGTTCCTTTTTCAATCACTTTTCTCAACCAATATTTCTATCTATTTCTTTTTTTTTATATTATTTTTCTTTTATTTTATCTTTTTTTTTTGTTTTTTTTGTTTTTTGCCAAAGAGGTAGATGAAACCCACCGATGACACCCTTCATTAATGGTAGGAAAGAGGTAAGCCTGACGTCATCTGTTGCTTGAAGAGGTGCTGAACTACATTTCACCGCTCGTAATTCGATGCACACGACTTAGGCACCAGGTTGGGATCTTTTTCCCTGACCCCTCTGGAACATCTATAATAATAAGAGAACTCCCCCGCCTCTCAGGCGCGGTCCTCCGGGCACAAACATCATATGGCTCGACAACCATTGAGGGGTGGGGCCCTTTGATTTAAATACCATACAAGATCTTTAATTCTGCATTGGATTGCTTGATAGATTTGTAGCGATTACTGGAACTATGGCGCCGATTAATGGATAATAATATTCTTGAATTGCGCTTCAGAATATTAATGGCTCTGATTCCCTCCACCTGGAAGACCATCTGCGTCTTGGTCGCCCTCGCACATCCCAGGTTCCCAAGCGTCGGGGCAACCCCGAAAAAAGTGCCCCCTATCTTAGTCGTTCTCAATTGTTTACTCTATATGCTCCTCCTCCCTCAGACTTGCCACTTGAAACACACAGTTCCCGATGGCATTTACTTAATTGCGATCCCCCCAAAGGCTTTTTACTGAGCAAAGAACTTTCACTCTTAGCAATGCACTTGTGAAAAAGCGAAAATTTGTTCTCAAAATCTTCAGTACCCATTTGAATGTTGACGTGGAAGGATGCGTTCGTTACGTTTTTTCTTCTGCAATAGTGAGTTGAATTCAGTTTATGTGTGGATCAAACTTTAGTTTTAATTAATAAGAAATATTAATAGTATATATATATATATGTAAAAAAAATAAAATAATTTTAATTATAATAAATGTTACAGCAGAAAAGATTTCCTGTTACTAACGTTCACAGATTTCCCCCACTTCGGGAATCGTTTATTACTGACCTTTAACACCCCTTTTCTACCTACTAAGGTGAAAATTGGGTTTACAAGCTACAGTGTTTCTTACGCATATTCCCCGACCCAGACGTTGCTTTAAATGCCAGAGGTTTAGTTATTCCCGAAAATACTGTAGGAGACCAAATGATATATGGGCAGTGTGTGGAGAAGAATTTCACATTCCTGTGAAAACACACCACTCTGCAATGCAAAAACTGTGGAGGACCTCACAGTACCTCTTTCCTTAAATGCCAGTCTTACCTGTATGAACAGGAGGTTTTGGAATTACGTACCAGACAAAAATTGAGCAAGAGAAATGCCAAACACCAACTCAAAGACAAATATCCCAATGAGACTCAAGCAGTTTCTGTAACCTGCTCGTATGTACTGCCTATATTGCCAACTATTCAAATAGTCGAAAAACAGCTTTTAATGCAATATCCCGCTCAAAATGTCATCAATAGCCCTACCCTGAGTCCTAGCTTTCAAACTGATTCATCAATGAAACCAAAAGTCTGTTCATCCTCCACCAAAGCCTGGAGAGCATTTCCTGCCCAAGAAACTCTGCCCCATTCCTCCGACGAGTTCACCAAACTCACGAAAGAGGCCTGCTTCTTTTGTCCCTAATCTGTCTCCCACCATTTACTCCAACTCCTGAAAAAAGATGTCCTTAAAGAGAAAACAAAAGAATTAAGCACCAAGGCAAAGTTAACTCGCTAAAATATAATACATCTGAATTTCTAGAGCAGAACACACGGACACCAGATATAAAAAATGCAAACTCAGAAGAGACCTTGACATAAGTCTATTCTGACACAAAATCAGTCTCATAAAATAGATTGTACACAAGAAACCACAGCTGGGGCGAACAACCCACCAACCAATCCTTTGATAGATTGCAAGAATATTCCAGCTCTTCTGAATCCTCCTATAACTCTTTCTTCGAATTTTTCCTATCTCAGCACTCTCTAAAGACTCTATGCCTTAGTGGATATACCAAGGCTTAGATTATTGTTCCCAAATAGGCTTGATTTATATTCCTAACTACATCTTTATCTAATGCATTCATATTACGATTATATCCAAGAAGCGCTGGTTCCTAAAAATGTGAGAAAGCCCGTTATCAACGGCTATACACCAACAAACCTTGCTGCCAAGTGCGTTCTGAATTTGTTGACGGTACAGAAAGGAGAAACCAGATAATTCTTCCTCTCTTATTTAATGCAATTATTTATACAGTCTCTTCCAATTAAATATTACAAGCCCATGCGCTGCCAGATTACTCTCCTGTGACAAAGATAGCTCCGGGACACATCCATGTCAGAACTCCCAATATCCGCGCATCAGCTCCAACATCACTTACTATCTAATAAGATTACTCTTTTCCGGTAATACCATACTCTCTTCCTCATTTCTTTCTTATGGTAAAACTCGGCCCCATATATTCTCCATATCACATCTTTCTGTGAATAATTTTGCTATATGCTTGTGAGTGCATGATTCTGATTATATATCCTCCATTCCCTAGAAATTAATTACACCTGGTATTTCTCTTTTCATGCAACCTAATACTACATAAGTCTCATACAATTAATATAACATATGGACTTAGAGTTGAAATACTCAACTATAATTCGCTATTACATGTCTCGATATGACTCATGCATCCGAGACAGCGTAAGGCTACCACAGGAAAAAGTGCGTACCCATATCTTGAACCCGTTGTCGCTACAGCCAAATATCTTACATGCATGTGCACTAGGGTCGTGTAATTACCATAACCAAACGCAGTTATTTATTCTTAGACTCGCGTGATCTCTGTTCGTGTGGTAGAATAGTATCAGACAACTTTATCAACTTCCACTGTCATTTGTGTTATATTACACACCTCAACCAAAAAATTATGTATCCTCTAGTTCCACATTATTATGGCTAATTGTCTCTAATAGAGAACTACACAACTCATAATTTATATCCAATCATCATTATGTCATGGCCACTGTGTCCTCAATGTGAATATTTAAACATGTTTAAATTATCTGTATCGTGGCGTTACTAGTCAATATTTTGTAAGTTACTTTCAGGACTCAACTAAACATTATATACGACCAAAACTTCATATGTTTACATGAGAACACGTTCAATACTATTGCTATATCATGCTAGACTGTCTTCCAACCGTTATGGTAAATTAAACAATAATCGACCTGCTAAACTTCTATTAGAAATGAGGTGACATATTGATAGAGTAAGGCGCAGGAATTCTTCATTCATAAGTCTATTTTCCCTGTATCTCCAGATCCCTCTTCTAACTAAGACTTCATGCTCAGTGGTCCTAGACAATAAAAATAAAATGTATTCATATTGTCCATCATCTCACTATATCTATGTTTCGATTACTTGTAGCTCTCCAGTAGTTAGTTATACTAAGACTTGATTTAGCCTCGAACCTTTTAAGTGCAGCTCATCCATTCTGGTTTTATATACTTGGTGAAGACTTCATATCATTCGCATACCTCCTAATAGGCTCGACTCGCAGTCACCTTGGTCTTAAGCTAAAGATCCTGTTGCTCTATAGCTGATCGCACGCGTTTCTCCTTATGGAATTGCCTTAACCACAGGACTCTACGGTAATGCACGATTGTGAGAATACACACTACGTTACTGCAGGAGTATAGTAGTGATTATGTTTGTTTTAGTTTCGCCATTTTCTTATGTGATCGCGTTGACTGTGCCCGGACTCTGTTGGTAAGATAATTCTATGTTCTTTATGGACAGTGACCATATCTACACCAATAAGGCGCTTTCTAAAATAGAACTTTAGTATTACTCACGTAGGCCTCTGGTTGTAAGTTGATAAGCACATTCCGAGTTTGTGCGATAAGACAATCCGGAGTGGGCGTGCAATTATATCATCAGTTAGATCATAGATTTAACTCCCTATGTACGTATGTCTCCCGTCGTGAACGTAGTTTAGGCACGGACTATGTGTTAGATAGAGATTTGCTCGCGCTATGTGTGAAATGTCTTTCTAGCAGGAATCATGATAGTCAGTTCTAGGAAGACAGCGAGTAGATTTGCATACCTGCAAGTGCTTTTCCGGCTAGTTAAGTGTGTCGTTCTCTTCTCGCTCAAATCTCACGAATTGATGGTTGACCTCTCGAGGATGTGTATGGCGCAGCTAGGGAACTGTGGAGAGAGAGAAAAACGTCTAGGCGGGCTTAATACAAAAATTAGGAACGCCGCACCCACCGGTTGCAAACATGCTATATCTTTTAGATGCAAGCCATGGTGCTCGATATCTCGTATTTGAATATAAATGACCGGCCCCTAAACAGCTCTAAAAGAGCGGATTAACTTTCAATATGTGTATCCCTGGTTGTGCAAAATTCCACAACTCCCACCATGTTCTTTGAAGTGTGCTGAAAGTGATTGACACACAGCTGGAAAGTACTCTATGACCGACGGAAGTGCCAACAATTTCTTCAAACCATAGTCCTCCAGTGTGATGGAGCTAGAGAAGTTGTGGGTGTGCTAAAGTAGTGAATAAAGCGTGGATAAACTCGATTCATGCCATGCTACGCTGTCTGTCGAGATGGAATAGAAAGAGAAGGGTATGAGTAGTGCTCGAGACGCCTCTTTCGTCTTATCAGCTTAAAAAAACATATTCAGAAAATGATTGAGAGTTGTATAATATGATCACACACCCGACCTAAAAGCAAGAAACTGTTTTGACAAGACAGTGCTGTCATAGGGTATGAGTACTCTAGACTCTGTAATATACTCATATCATTTTTACAGCATAGCAGAGAGTGATCAAAAAAAACATGGTGAACTATTGTCCCGTAAAGAATTGCTCTAAAACGATGAGATGCATATATGGAACATGAGCTATGGAATTTTATCGGTATATAACAAGTAATCTCGTAGCCGAGGGTACATGAATGTGAGGTGATCATCATCCATTATACAGCACGCAGTCGACGGTATTGCTCTTTTGGATAAGGAAGCGTTGATTTACTGGATTACTGTGTGATTGTAATCTCAGAATTCATGATCGAGAACATCTGCCTCCTTTCTAGCGATATAATACTTGGGAAACTTACAGACTAATTGAGTTAGATTCTTTTTCTCGTAGACTGAATATGATAGTGGAGATGTAGAGTGAGCTCGGGAAGTGTTGGTGAGAGACAAGACCAACAGACTTTTTTGCCTGAATAATCTGTATTTATATGTAATATTATATGGTATAATAAAATCTCGTGGGTTCGGCGCGCTTTCTGATTCTAGAGAGTCGCGCGTAGTGATACTTTATCCTGATAGTGAACTTTGGGTTTTTGGGATTCGCGCTCCAAAAACTCCTACGACACAGGCGAGAGTGCATTCATAGTGAAATAACTGGATCTTGAGGTGGATTATCGAGGTTATGTAGCAAAGCTTCAGGTGCGACTGGAGGTGGGGATGAGATTTGTGGTATGCTTTTTTTAAGACGCTCCGTTAGAAAAGTTTGAATAGAGCAAACAAACATGCGAGAAGCTTGGTAGGTTCTTTTCTCGTTCAAGGCTCCTTCCAGGTTTTGCGATATCATGTGTATGCTGCATGTCATCAGCACCTGAGTGTAACTCGGGTGAACGAGGTCTAGATTACCGACACATCGTGAGGCAGTGTAATGCTAATGGTAAGTTTGAATTAGTAAATCTTTATGTATATGTGCTTTGGATTTAATGACATCGTTATTCTATTCCTATACCACTCGCGGTGTCATAATATTACAACTCTAGTTTGATTAGACTTGCTTGCGGGTACTTTCTTGAACGTTTAGCAGCGTTATTGCTGAGTGACCGACGCATGTTCTAGTACTCAAGTACTCCTTTTTATAGGAATATAAAAGGGTGAATGCGCGAGTGAACCTTGCACCTAGTACACGCGCTGATAACACTCCGCGGCAGAACTTAAGCCTTATGATAGATGGGTATATTATGAGTGCCATTTCTGTAATTATTCGTCACTATAGTTATGATTCTAGCGCGGCTACAATATTTAATGCTAGGATCGCACTTAATCACGCAATGCACATTAAACCTGGAATTCTTGAAGTTGCGCCAGCCGTGTAGCCTTCGAAACAATCTATGGGGTGTTAGATCGCAGCTAGTTGCACTTTTTGCGTACTCTATATAGTATCCCTAAAGCCAACGATCGACAAAGGTCTGCGAGCTCATATAGACGGGCGTGTAAAGTTCGTACAGTCACTCGCAGACTGAATCTCTACAACACTTTGGTGTGATATCCAATATACTCAAACGAGGATATTCCACGTATTTACAGAAGCCTTCCTCCGCGATCAGTCCTCTCGCTGGTTTAGAGGCACTAATTGATAAGTATGAATCGCGGAGATGATAGTACCACTCTCTAATTTCTGTAATTGTGAAGGTTTTATGTAGACATGTGTGTGCAACAAAGTTCTCGTTCACTCCGGTTCAAAATCCCTAATTCCGATACTGCATCTGACGACCGATTTCTGAGTGGTGGAGATACCCTACGGAGATACCTTGTATTTACTTAGGACTTTGCGTCTAACACAGTGTTATAGCAACAATGGCTGTATATGTTGCATCTACATACTCGTTTTGGCTCGCATTATGCTCTCACTTGAATATGTGTATGTCTCACTATTCCCTGTTATAGTGTGATAGGGACGTATATAGATAGCAGAGCGTGTGCTATTCTCTTGTACTCAGTGATATTAGCAATTTTAGGTTTCACTAACCTGCGTGCGTCTCCCTACATATTAGCCACACCTGGCTGCGCTTTGGGTAAAGTGTTAGTATCATTCCTTTGTCTCTCTGGTCTTTGTTCAAGGTGGATATTACTCTAGGAGTTTACTGACGTCTCAAGAACGGGTGACAGCTAGGGTGTGGTGTTGGTTCGTTGTGCTCCTTGTTTAGTCTCTATATTTTTGCTATGACACTTCGAAACCTTGCTCGCCGAGTTATAGACTAAAGCAACCCCTTTCGATGCTATCGAACTGTCCTTGTGCGTGACAGGAAATTGTGTTAGTAAATTATTGATTGGAGACTGTGAGATGTGAGTTGGCCTCTTTCCTCTGATTTCTATTCCCTCTACCTTAATCTATATCCGAGACCTTGATAATTTGAGTTTTAGTTGATGATTCCGCTAATCTGACCCCTGCACGTCCTCTAAGTGCTTGGAGAGCCCCTGCTATGATTTGATATGGCAGCGAGTGAATTGTACATGTTAAAAAAGAGAGAGAGAAGACGCATATGTATATTCGGCATGTATCACTAGGACCTAAGTTAAGATATTCTAAGGAATTCTAAATAGTGTTTGTATGGATTGGACTCCCCTGCTGCACAGTCCTTGCAACGAAATCTTGACAGACGAGTAACCAGATGTAAGAGCCAGCCTTTATGTGTCTGTGTTCGATATTGTATGTCAGTGGGATCAAACTCTCTCGCGCATGAGGCTCCTGTTCGACTAGGTCTCCTCTACGTCAACTGGTTATTATCCGCCCTCCGACATATAGTTGTCTCCTCGTATCGTTGTGTGCAGAAGTGGCTAGACAAAGTTGAGTGCAGCATGAGGGGCAATGATGCAAAGACGTTAGTAGTAGGAATGATTTGATAGCAACAATCGGACTTGGTAGGTGATCGTTTGCGCTGCGCTCGAACCGAAAAGCTGTACTGCTACTCGTTCATGTGGTATATGATTGATAAGTGAGTGGACTTTGAAGTCACTTATCCGAATTATTAGCTCAGACGATAGAGGATCTTATATAGTATGCTCCGACGGTGACTCCTCACTCTTTCTGATGCACCTGTTTGACTTAGCTGCATAGTATGTACCGCACGTATGGTTCTGATATCACCAAGTATTATGTATTCTATTACAGTTTGCTTAAGTGTCGCTCTCCGTGAATGTGACAAACTCCCTATTAGCGCATGGCGTTCATGCTTTTCCATGTGCTCGTTTGGAGATTTCGCATAAACTACACATTATTCCGCAGGAATGTGTAGTCACACATATCTTATTGTTGGAAATCGCTAGCCCACTCGTGTGTGTTAGCAGTAAACTATTTTCGTCTTAATCGTCAAGAACTGACGATATCCTTTATTAAACATTATGATTTTTGTTATGTAATATTAGGACCATTTATAATTTAAGGACATCTTTTCTTACTAAAACTCTTTATTTAATTTTTGACTGAATATTTCATTTCGCCATTCCATAGTTCTCTTGACATTTAAAATATGCAAAAGCCAGGATCCACCCATGAAGTTGATTGAATAAGTATGGGATCATAAATATAAAGAGAGGAATAAATGAAAGTATGTTGAGATGGTTAGGTTCGGTCAACAGTGGCTTCTCATGGTGCGAGCCGTTGTAGGGATCTATCTCAGTTACCAGTGGATACTCTCTCAAAGAAGAGAATAAAGATTCTCTTCTCCATGTTAGTACTCAAGAAATGTATGTTTTCAGCTCTGGAGTATTAAACCATATGATTTATTATGGCGAGTGCTGAAGGAGGTACAATAGGCTCTCGAATAAGTGAGCGTAAAAAGTGTATTTAGGAGTGTGCTGCAAGGGTCTAAATTTTTCGAAGAGGAAGATTGTTCTTGTATAATAAGAGTAGGAGAAATTTAGTAGAGCCTTTTGGTTCCACAAAAGGAATCTGAGAGCCTATTTGATAGGACAGTGAGCAATATGATAGAAGAATAGTTTCGCGGGGACTCGTGGTTTCCGGTTTAGGCACTGGGAGGGATACAAGTAGGATTATAGATAGGCCAACAACTAAGTACAGTATATACAAAGGTGGGTATAGAAATCACATATAGCACATCGAACGTTCTATCAAATTGGTATAATCACCAATAAGAAGTTGCAGGTCCGAGTATCTTGGCAGCTCCCGATATACGTAAAGACATAATCATATGGCCACCGTGTGAGGGATTTTTGGACTACGACTGAGTAGCTAGAGTCAGAGCATCTACGTTTAACATATACAACTACACTCGAGCGAAAACCTAACAGGGCTGGGCTTTCTTTATCGCACTCTATTTTATAATCATAGTGATCCTACTCTTTCATATCATGCTTTTTCTTTATATTTCTTGTTGCTGTTATCGACTCTTATTAACTCACTCAGTTATATTTGGGTGATATAGAGTAGATATAATAAATAGGGTTATAGTATAGAATGTATATAATAATATTAATATATATATATATTAATATATATAGTATATATATAATTAATTAATATTAATATATATGATATATATATATTAATTAATTATAATATATATATAATATATATTATATATATATATTATGTTATATATATATATATAATATATATATAATTAAATATATAAATAATATTAATATATTAATATATTAAATATATTAAACTAATTAAAGAATTAATAAATATAATATATTAAAAATTACTATTATGAATGTTAAATCAAATATTACATATTAAGATATTAAGCATATCATTCATAATAACCATTTAATATAAAAAGAATAACTTATAATAGGTTACATGTCCTAGGTAAATCCATACACACCTTTCACTTTTATAATATATACATACTGTATTTATGATATTTAATTTGTGAAAGTTTTCTATGATATATATAATTTAATATGTGAGATAGAAAAATTATAGAGTATATAATTTTAAAAAATTATAAAAACTCTAATAAAATATATAATAAACAAAAAATTTAGCATATTTGTGTCTTTTTTGAAAAATGTGTTTCCATAATTAAAAACTTTAACTAGACTAGGTTTTTTTTTATAATCCCAACCCTATATATATGCTCTGCGGCTGTAGAGCTAATATTTACTATTGGTGACCTATTATATATTACCTATTAATATCACCAGTCTCCGTGCTTTCAATAGTATATCTACATACGATACGTAATGAGTTCTCGAGTTATGTGAAATGATAATTCTTTACCCTCTATAATTCTTTCTAGTATTAGATAATCTATATATATATGAATATATAATAAATAAATTTCTTTTATTTATTAGTTTTTGCCAAAAATATATTATAGTAATAAATTATGTTTTATATTAAATAAAATAGTAATTATTTTAGTATTATCTGGGCATGCTTTCCATGGTAAATATTAATAATATTATTTTTTTATATTTTTGATAATTTTAATGCTCATATCTTTACCCACAAATTACCTTCAGATTATGTCACAAAAAACTAAAGTAAGTTTAACAATTGCTGTAAAAGCAGAAAGAGCTAGTTGAGCTTGTCGAGAGCATCGTCATTGAAAGGCAAAAGAGGCCATTGCAACGGATCGTTGCCAATTACGTGCCTAAACACAAAATAGTCTTTCATATAAATATCTAGGTGCATATATTACTGTAGCTCTCAAAATACTTGCATTCATACCCGTCTATCCACTCCACTCATAAGAAACATGGTGGCCGGAAGCAATATAAGCATAGCCAATGGTACTGTAGTTGGCCAGGCGTGATCACTTAACCTGTCCACTGCTTGACTGTTCTATCACTGGCCTCCTATGATAAGAGATACTTTAGTTAGTACGTGTTAATGGATAGCCTGAGATAAGAAGGTTAATTATGTGCCATAGAGTTGTGCTTGGGCGACAGCTGTACAACCAAAATATAGGGTCTGAAGCAATTAGACCAAGCTATAAAACGAAGTACATTTGGTAGGAAAAAATCAGACGCCAATGGTATTAGGTTATATGCGAGAGACACTGTGACTTTATGTGATACTCGCCACGACCTGTAAACGTAGCTATCGCAAGCAGAGTTGTAAAGTGTAGTCTATTCGATATCTGCTGATTTCAATAAGTTGGGTGCTGATGCCAAAGCTGGATGTCGACAGTTGTGGTCCTTAAAGAAGATGTGTATCGTTGTTATGAAGTAAGGATGGATAAGGTGGTGATGTTGGTCAATGGTGAGTAGTTTTGGTTGGTGGTTTATGGTCGTATGGAAAGAAAGGGCAAGGAAACAAAGGTACAGACATGCAAGAGGTGGGGAAAGTAGGTTAAATCGGAAATATAATATCATCCGAAGTTATATTTTATAAACATATCTATTGTTTCTATCATATTTCCTTTCAGCAATTCAAGTAAAATCCAGTATATGGAAGTTACTAAAGGAAATGAAAGTTTCGGATAAAGAAGGCATTAAGCCCACGGTTGAATATTCTACTTTGGTTCAGATAATTTGAAGCCCATTAAATGCTTCCTTCTCACCCATAACTTATATATCGCGGGGTTTGCCATGTACGATCATGTATACCAAGAAACGAACATAAACAATAGTGCTTGTAGATTGGTGCGTCTGAATCGTTAAAACTTATCTCTTGCACTTATAGAGAGCCCAAAGGAAGTGCCGATTATATTAAATTCGGGGTGGAGAAAAGGTGAGTGTATATGCCTCACGAAGACATGGAGTTGCACAAAGTATGTATGTGAGTTCCTCTCTGGTTGTAACATTGAAGTGGTGGTGCCCAATCAGTGGATGCTTAGCGTCGGTCATTAACACGACTGGATGCACAGTAGTCCAAGCGGGTAAGAAGATATGAGAGAAGGTCTCGAGAAAAGAAGGAGAGAAGATTGTTGACGCCAATTTCCAAGAGCAAGAGAAGAGGGGAAACCTAGACAAGTATACCGCTATAATGCAGAAATCACTGATATGTTTTTTCTTCTATAGACGTGTGTAAAATGTCCAGCATAATCAAAGGAAGCAAGCTCTCCATCCAGCTCTTTCCGGTAAGCCGGCCTGAGCTGTCTAGAGAATGAATGTGAGCATGGCTGTGAAAGTCTGTTCTATGATACGTTTGCATGCGACCATTATAGACTAGGTACTTCTGATCTTCTCGTGTACCAGGAGAGGCATCAAATTCCCTACTCCAAAAGGAAAGGATTCGGAGGAATCTCTCTTGATTTTCCTGATCCTCGGTAACAGTTAACGACCCGTTAAGTGAGAAATCTATCAAAACGCAAAAACCCTTGTGGAGTCACGATAAAAGTCTCTTATGGCCTATAGGATGTACTCGCTTGTTGGACCGCTCGACTATGAGTAAAGGGCCGAATATGCGCATACTGGGTCCGGATGCTCGAGTAATAAGCGATCCGAAGACTAATGGTGGGTATGGTACTTGATATCCTCTCGCTCGACTATCATTGAAAAAATGTGTTAGAGTGGACAGGACTCAATTGTCGATTAGAACTCTTCGAATTGACGTTCAGCGATATGAAGTACTTTTCTACAAGTAAGGCTGTCCAGAGAGGCTTTTATACCCAGCCAAATTTTGAATTGTTGGTCTTTCTAGAACCTTGGAATGTCTGACATCGAATAGAGACATAAGGGCCTCCATCTATTTCATTCGTCGATACTCTCTACACGTTCGGACCACACAACCACGAGCTTAACTGGGATTTCAACTAAGAACCCACTCGTCCCATCTCTAAACATATTGGGCAACCATTTAAACCAACTTTTTGATATACTCTTCAAGTGTCACATAGAATTTAGTCCCCTACATTTTAGATCATGAAGTATATTCTATTGGTAAATTTTTACTGTGGTAACGCGATAAACCTCATGGGGTGAAGAAAACAGAAAGAAATTTTACGAATCGCAAGCTAATCGTTGAGTCATGTAATTATAGATCAATGTTTAAATATTAAATAACATGAAAATGAAAAATATTTTTACTGATAAAATTTTTGTGTTTTTATATAGTGTATGAGAACTTAAATTTTCAGTATATGATGTTAGTGAACCAGTATTTAATCTCTTTTTCTATTACGCTTATCGTTTTTGTCGTTTATGTCACTTTAGTTGTAGTTGTTGAGTGAGTGCTGTGCTTTGTAGAGATAGCGTGATATGATGGTGCACATTTTGTAACAGTACATAGCGGTTATTATTAGACTGTTTATTAACATTTTCCGCGTCTTATTACACTCTAATACTTGATCTCGCGGGGAAATTATTCTCACCACTCTAACTTCTACCCCTTAATCTTTTGTCAATTCCTTTTCCTTGTACGTGTCTGACGACCCAGGATCGCGCATTGCTTTGAAAAGAATTTCTCTCCCTCTGTAACATCGTGGTTTATGTAATATCCACACATATAACTTTTGTTATAATTCTCGACTGAAGGGTTGGAATATGTGCCTCTGTAAACATTTAATACTCTCCTGTAACACGTCTCTCTGAAGTAATATTTATTACAGCGAATCTCCAAACTGTCAATGTTTTCTGCTCGCTGAATATAATTCTCTCTCATCACTTCTACTACCAAGTAAATTTGTACTCTATCTCCTAATGTTCCCTTAACGATAACAGATTTCATGCCTTTTTTTCTTGAACAATATGTATTTATATATATATCTACACAATAGGACTATATATATACTTCTACAAATTATATAAATATAGCTAGAGAGCTCTCCATTATTTAGGGGAATTTCTAGGTGTTCATTATCATCAAACTCACTTTTATATAGGCTCTGGCGGTACACTTCCTTTTCACCTCATATAGCTGTATTTATTGACGTGGGATAGGTAGTGATAGAAAATCAATATAGCAAATTCTCAACGATACTATGGAAGCAAAACATATCACATATTTAAAGAAACTCTTCTGCAACACATGTATTACAGGAAACCATACCGTATACCCAACACAATTACCTTTTGAAGCACACCTATTGTCTATGTTTCCCACTTAGGTCCTCTCCTGCTCTTTATAATAAACACCACCTTCTCGCTCCATAATTCGGTAATTGGCCACCACCTTAATATCTCATTAATTTAATTACTTTCTCGTTTCTTACAAAGACAAAGCTTCACATAAACACTGAGTCCAAAAGAGAACTAATCGCTTTGTCTAGGCACCGTTTTAGATCTGGAGGCACCGAATTTCAGGTAGTCCTTTTGCGTTCTGTATTCAACAATCTATATACTCATATGATCGTTTCGTGAGCTGACTGACTTTTGACTCTATCTTGGAAATACCCCGCCTCAGGCTATCTTGCCTTTAGATTAGATGGCTCGCGCGGAGCTGATCACTTTCAGTATATGTGGTACAGAAGTGGCTCTCATTCCTTTATTCGTTTGCTCAGATTGGATACTTTTCTACATACCTTTCACACATCCATTGAGAGTTAAACTCGATTCGTTGTCTGTTTTCCTGAGACATAGTTACAGAGCTAGAGACTCATTGCCATAATCGTGCATAAGCGCTGCTGAAATATACCATTCTTGTTCCTCATCTAATCATTCTCCGCTCTTAATCTCTCTCACATTACAGCCAGACACAATCGTTATGGGTACTATCTCTGCTCTGACGACTATCTAATGCGCAAACTTTCCCCTCATTAAACGAGAGTCAGCTCGTGCTCGTACTCTCCTCCTCTCGTTCAACATCTAACCAAGTAAGATCCAAATTATTTCCGGTGCTTGCCTTACCAAAATAATCCTCATAGTACACATTGTCGTGTAAATCATCCTTATCTTCTCTTTTCGCTCTGCATGAGCTTCTGTAGTTATCTATAATAGATCATACCACTTCCAACTGAATAAAGCGGTTCCCATTCTTTCATTTCTTGTAGGAAACTGATCCACTTATTTTTCCCCGTACTTTATATCTTCTAACTCCCTTGAGACTCGGATTATTTGCTATTCTCTATTCTATTATTACTCTATCTCACTTTTATTCCTTCTCTAATATTATTGATTGCTCTTACGTCTTATTATTTGCTATTGAATTATTTACAATTTTAGTTAATTTTTGGGATGTATATGGTGCATTTTTCTGAAATCTCTATTAGTTATATAGTTATGTGTGTATGATGGTATCTGGATGTAGGCTCTTAGTGATGTGTGACTATATTTCCTCACTATAATTTTTATTAGGGTGAGTTATTATAATATATTATATATATATTATATATATTATATAATGTGCCTCTCACGTGCTAGACCCCACCCCTCAGATTCAACTTAATTATATCCTATCTATGCCTCTCTAATAACTATCATCTTTTCATTAACACTAATTGGAATGGTGAACATGACTTTCACTTTTTTCCCAAGAAAGATCAGTACTATATTATTCCTTACTAAAACTTATATTCGCTCTATATAGACTAGCTTCTCTTTATTAAGCTTGTGATTTTCTAGCTTTTTCTCCATACACTTTGCTATAGATTATCCTTATCAACTCTATATAGAAATGTTTCACTTCTGCTTCTACAAACTACTACATTTCCTACTCAGAACCCTCCTGGGTAAATCATCATTCTTCTTAATTTCTTTTCTTCGGTCCCAATCGCCAGGTGTTTTCATCTCGCGACCATTGCGGCTCGTGCGGCGATAGCGCCGTAGAGCTCCTCCACTTTGCCGCGCTGGAAGCCTTATATACTTTTCGACTTGAACTCCTTTACTATGAATTCCAATCAGCGCGCTCTCTTCGCGCATCTCACTCTTAGCAACTAGCGGTGGAGACATCTGCGCTAGGAGAGCATGACACTTGCACAGCTGTTCCCAGGAAGTATTTCATCCTAAGCGTGAGGTAGTCGGCAAACTTGAGGCATTTCGTTTAACCCAGGCGGATCAACGTTGTCACTGTGGGCTCCAAGCTCCCCTCCTTGTTCCTGTCATCTCACTTTTGTTTGGACACACTCTAGTCATCTAGCAGGGGTTGTATGTATTCATGAAGGACAATGTGGAAGTATCATTCGGTCGCTAGCTCTTTTCTCTTTCCTCTTTTCTACAAACTCTCAGAAACAACTTCCGTTACTAATACTTTAGGATCGGTGAACTGTGTTTTACATTAGTATTGGGTTCCGGTAGCAGTTTCGGCGGTCATAGGCTTCTCTCCTCTCCCCTCTTACCGGTCCCCCTTCAACTTTCGCGTCCAGATGAGATACCTCGATGCATGAGCTTTCGTAGTTGCCTCTCTAAATCCAGCAATGCTTTATATCCGTGACATCTGTTTCATAACCATCCGTATCAAGTCTAATTTCCGTGAGACCTCACCGTCGCTGCACCACACAATTATTCCAGGCGTATTACGCTCACTTCCCCGCCATACTATATTACTCTCCCGCTCGTACTCGTGAAGTCGCTTCTGTCTCATGTTTTCAGACTCATACCTGTTCACTTGATATTAATCTCTGCATACTTTTGTTATCTTATAGAAGGTTCCCTGCTCCCTCCGTCCCTCGTTCTTTAATCCTTTTCTCGACTCTCCGTTACATCTGCTCATGTGGACAGATATTGTCCGGGGTGGGCACATCCCACCTTCGCGACATAACTTACAATTCGTTTAAATATGAGCCCAACTTCTAAGGCAAAGTCTCCCTCTCTAACTGAACCGTGGCTCTAAACTTTTTCTATCTTCTTCGACTAGGTTTTCGTCTGCTTGACAATGAAACCTCTTTTGGCCTTAACAAATAAGACTAATAAAGAGATTCGTCTTCATGTGGAAACCTCTATTCCTAAACGGTCTGCATCGCGTGGACTCTCCAAAGTAAACTAGGCGTTCTTTGTGTGTCTCGGAGCTAGTGTGAGCACATTTTTTTTCCGCTCATTCTCAGTTGTGCGTCACAGCACGACACTCGCTCTCCCATCAGAGAGGCACTCAATAGTCTGGTGCCTCTAGTTTAGGAAGTTTGTATATTCAGTTTAAGATGCCGTCTTTGGTTTTCCTCTCACATTCGACTCTTTTGTACGACTTACATAGGCGTCGGAGTGCAAGAATATGGACCAAATCAAGGCTCTTTGTAATGCCACTCGTTCTTTTACTTCTTGCCAAGTCACTTGATCGCACTCTATCTTTGCGGCTGTCGATGTGCGTCGCCTTCTCTAGATCTCTGTTCTTTCTTTACTCATGTGGATACCCGCATAGCGGCTCAAAGATGTTAAGGCGCGAACATATACCAACATTGCGCCTACCACACACTCTGTCTCCAGGACGGCTCTCCCTCGACCAGCATGAAAAGGAGCGCTCCCTGGGTCGGTGCCCTTATCACTTGCAGTGTCATTTGGTTGAATTTGTTTCACCCATGACTATCTCTCTGCGGATGGCCTTACCAGTCACTTTGCGCGTGGCCGACCTCTGTTCTGTACGCGTCATTCTCTCCTTACACTGCCCTTTTCTGGTAATTCCTGACTGAGTTTTAAACTCTTTCACTTTATATCTCGCTTGCGTTTTCTGGGTGTGCTCATCTCCGTAATCGTTACGTGGCCTAGGATCAAACTTTACCCGTGTAAGCGATATAACACCTCTAACACCCCTCCCGCACCCTTCGTCTCTTGATTTTATTAGTGTGCCTCTAGGCGTGAGATACCAGATCTTTACCGAGATAACACTACCTGATAAAAACAAACAGATGTGGCTAATGCACTTTGAAACCGGACCCTGTAACACGTTCTGAAGCAAATTTCAAAACTAGAATCATTCAAGAAAATGAGAGAGCAAGTAAGACTCAAAAATTTGATAACTCAAAGTCAAACTAAGCCCCAGCTTTTGTGAAGCCGCTATACCTGGGTGAGAAAGTGATTGGAGGTTGGTAAAGACGATTTTGCGAAAAAAAGGAGGTACGAAGGGGCGTGGTTGTCCTGTTGGCACGTCACACAAAAGGTTCTTTTCTGTGCCGTGGAGGGTGACCCACTGCTGCTGTAGAGAAGAATCCTGCGGAAGAGCTGGGTCTTCTGACTCCTGGCTAGTTTTCATTTCTTCGTAATTGATGGTCGGTAGAGCAGGCAGAGAGTTAACCTCGATGCGCAAGAGGGCATCAGAGGTGAGGTTGTCTACTCCAGAGATGTACCGTGTATCAGTCGTGAATTGCGATACATACTTTAAATGACGAGCTTTTTAGGGCGAGTGTCGTTCATGTCGAGATGCCATCGCAAAGGTGATCGGATTGTGGTCGGTAAGAATATGAAACTTAAGGCTTTCCAGAAAGTACCGAAAGTGACGAACTGCGAAGTAAATTGCAAGCAGTTCCCTGCCAAAAACGTTGTAGCGAGTTTCAGCAGGCTGCAATTTACGTGAAAAGAAAGCGAGAGGTACCTACATATCATTCAGACGTTGTTACAGGACACCACCATGGGCAAAATTGGAGGCGTATACCGATATTCTGGTAGAAGCTGAGTCCTGATGACTGATTAGGAGTGTTGCAGATGCCAGTGCTTCCTTTGAGGCATCGAAAGCAGCACGTGCCTCTTCTTCTGGCGAAGGAGGGCGGTAAGGGGAGGAGGAGCTTGGCCGCCGAACTCAGGAAGCATTAGTAAAAATTTACCATCCCAAGATACTAACGAAGTTGTTTCTGACGCTGCGGAAGAGAAAAGCGCGAATGACTTCCACATTGTCTTCCAGAATACATACACCCTCTGCAGAGACTGTGTGTCCAAGAAAAGTGAGAGCAGGAACACCCAGTACACATTTCGCTTGGGTTAACGCAAATGCCAGATTCGCTTTACCTGGTGAAAACCACGCGGAGGTGTTCCTGGTTTACCCTAGGGAATGCGGCTTGCTATGAGAAGGTCATCGAAGTAGGCTCATGCGAAGGGTAGGCCTCGCAGAGCCGTGTCGATGAACCTTTGACCAAGAAAAAGATTTACTGTAGGTGTGATTATAAGCAGTAACCTGGAAGTAGCCAATCAGTGTTTGGAAGCTAGAAATAAAGCTAATAAAATGCTATATTATATATATATATTATATATATATATTATTATATATTATATATATATATATATATATATATATATATTATATATATATAGTATATATATATATATATATATATATATATATATATAAAGTAATATATAATAATAATAATAAATAATAGATAATAATATAATAATAATTAATAAATAATAATAATTAATAATAATAATAATAATAAATAATAATAATAATAATAATATAATAATAATAAAATAATAATAATATATAATAATAATAATAAACGCAATTATTTTGCAAATGCCACTTTTACACTGAGCTATATAAATTAGCATGTTAGGCCAGTCTAGAGTATTGTGCCCAGGTTGGACCTCTTATTTGAAGAAAAAAAGACATATGTTGGAGAGAGTGCAAAATATCAGCAACAAATATGATTTTGGGTAGGGTAGAATTATGTAAGGAGAGGCTTAATGAGTTAGGAATATTTTCTGTAGAAAGGCATTTTTAGAGGGGAATGATATCAGTCTATCAAAATATTTGCATCTTATTGAATAGTACTGAAGATCAATAAATTCGGGGATACAAAAGAAATTGAAGAAGAAGACATGTAATGCTTTATAATATAAAAACGTTGCTACAACTGGTCAGTATTTTTTTTTTTTAAGTTAATAAAAGCATTAATTAATGATAAGCTACATTCAGTTTTTAGAATTTTAAATTGAAATGGCTTTGTTATTTTTTTGTAAACCATCGAGGTGTGGGTTTGGCATAATGATTTACCGAACGGTGTAAAGAATGGGTTGCTTTTTATTTTTTTTCAATGTTCTTACATGTCGAAATTCTACTTATGTCGGCCTTTGATCGAATTCGCTCTTATAAAACTAGAAAAAGTACATTTCAAAACAAGGAATCATGGCGGCTACAAGAAGATTGCAAAAGGTAAATTCAAATTTTTCATATTAAAATTTTAAGACTCTGACTCCTTGATATTCTTAAAAGTATATTCGTATTATGTTCATAATTAAAAAAATTTGACTAGCACTTTCGTTTTTAATTTTAACATTGATTTTATGTAACGATTGTTGGTTGTAAATTTCTTTGTTTTTGTATGTCAGGTTGTCTTATGCCTGTATGCTGCTTGAGAGTATTACAAGTTGTTAATTTTTGGAATGGTTTGTTGATTGTGATTCAGAGGATTGGATAGGTGCATAGATAATTTGTGCATATTATAGTATATGACTAATTCAAATTTGCTGGTAATGAGATTTGCTATTAAGATTAAACTGCATGTTATAACTATGAAACATTGAAAGTATAGAGACAATAAGAAACCACATGGGCCTATCGAGATTGTCCCAGTCAATTAGGTTAAATAGGCCCAACATGCTCATGATAGATTTATTAAATGCTTGTAGGGTAATTGTGGATTTGTTCAATCTGAATCATGTTAATACCTACTGAGTAATAGTCTAGTTCAACAGATTCTGATTAAATATCAATATTTTTTTATGATCATTTTTTTTTTGTCTTTTGTCCCCATGTAAAAGTACTAAAACACTGGTACCAAACTTCTCCCAATTATAAATTTAGTCAATCTAGTGAATACCAAAAAATTTTTTTTGTGTAAATTCATTTTAGGACCTAATAAGTTTAGGTTATGAATGATAAGTTTTGTTAATTATACACAGTAAATCTATGTCTACTTAACCAAACTTATTATAACCTTACTGATTTTTAGAATGTGAAAAGAAATGTATGAAAACAATTAATAATATTGTTTATAAAAATATAAATTTGGTAATTTTTTACTAACATTATTGGTAATGTTGCTTCTAGGAATATCAAAATATCCATTGATTTTTAAAAGATATAAATTTTTTAAGAATGTTGAACTTAACTATTACCAAATACTGTATTAAAACTAGAAACTGTAATAGTTGATTGAGTATAGCTTTTATAAAAAATTGATGTTTTTAAAAGTAATTTGTTTTGATATTGGTATGAAGCAACTCTGCCATATATTAATAAAAAGTTATATACCATAATTACAATATATTTATAAGCAACATTATTTGTTATTTTCATCAGTAAGGTTATGAAAGTTTTGTTAAGTAGATACAGATTTACTGTGTATACTTAACAAAACTTATAACCTAAACTTATAATTATTTGGTATAGCGCAACCTGAATAAATCTAAAAAAAAAAAATTATATTTTCATGAAGCCATGCAGCCAAATCTTTTATAAACAAATTTCTTATTTGAAAAACTAAAAAAAGAATATTTTATTTCAATATTAGAATTTCATACTTAGAAGAAATTGAGGGAAAGATTTACTTTCAAACGAAACTTCGTTCGTATGTAGATATACTTGAAGCGCGTGATGTCATAGTATAACGTCAGAGTCTTAGTGCGTCATGTTTAGGGTTGGGATTAAAAAAAAACCGTTCGTTTTTTTAAAAAAAAAAACACATTTTTTTTTAAAAAAAGACCAAGGGAGCTAAATTTTTTGTTTTTTTTTGTTTTTTTTTTAAATTAACTGTATTTTTCATATATATCAAGTCCTTTTTAGGGTATTTAGCATTAATAAAGTAAATACAATATGTTAAAAGAGGTATGCAATATATAAAGTAGAGTTTAGTACTTATTAAAGTTATGTTAGTGCTCTAGGGCATATAATCATTATACATTTCCATGAATCTGAATTAATTATTATTATTATTTAATATATATATATAATATATTATATATATATTATATTAATATATTATATATATATATATTATAATATATATATATATATATTATATATGTATCTTCATTACCTTTTCTCCCCAAAACTGGTGGTAAGGTGCGTAAACAAGCATCAGAAAAGATAATATAAAGCAGTAGAAGAAATATTGAACAAAAGTCGAAAGAAAGCCAGCTTGTTCATTAATTTAGTAGGATCGTTCGCGTCATAAAAAATCCTAATAGCTTTCACGGGGACTGGCGGACCTCAGACTATGGTAAATGTCAGTGTAAGGGTTCATCTTGACCCAGGTGGGCCACAACCATACCCCTCACAAAACCTGCCATTTTCACTCTTATTAATGCACCTTTATTCTCGCTCTGCCAAACTAATTTCTCTCCTGTTCAGACATTCGTTTAACTGATCAAATCAGAACTTTTTCTTCAATCTCCAGCCGGTGTGGTTTCACACCTCGTACATACATCTCCTTAAAAACGACTATCATTCCCTTTTCACATGAACCTAACTATCTCACATACTTTATTTATTCTCTCATTTTCAACCTCTTCTATTCTTTTACACACACACACAATCTCTAACTCTCATTCCTCATTTTAATCAATTCTTCTACAACTAGCATGCCCTCTAAGATTGTCCAGCTGAACACATTGAACTTTAGATCTATACTCTTGTATTCATCGATCTCAGAATCCAAATATCAACATATATACATACACAGGTTAACAACATAGCATATTAAGAACCCTAGCGATAAAGACTTAGTCCTTTACTTCACAACGATTAATTGCAACCAGACTTCTGCATTCAACGAATTTCCTATCTTAAACTCTGCATCATCCATTCCTCTATCCAACATATACTAAATTTTAAACTCGGACACTTTGTTCCAGCTGCTCAACATTAACATAATTCACACTGAGGACTGTCTCTCACAACCATAACCTAACTCTTGTCTACGTTTACTTTCAAACCTCTTTTAACACACCTTGCCAAATCTCTACCAATCCTCTCAAATCTTCAGATTCGCCCACACAAACCAAATCATCCGCATTAATAGGTAGGGCACCTCCACTCTCTCCATCATTCTAACACCATTTCTGTCACCTTCATTCTTTCAATAACCCCATCCATATACAAATTGATAAACCAAGAAGACAAAATCCCTGCTCACTCGCTATTAATACTAAACCAATCACTTTTTGACACATTATTTAACACACAGCCTCACTATCTGTCATCATATTTTGATTCATTCAGAAAGCCTAACTCACAAAACTATATATACTAACCCTGCCATAAGACTATATACCTATACAACTCATAACCCTAATCATACTGTTGCAAAATCCTAAACTAAATACTTTATTTTCTCTATTTTCTCTATCTTTGCATCACAAAAATTGCCAATGAGGCCTCAAATACTTCCTAAACGCAACCTTGTTTCTTCATCAATCAGTCTTGCAGTCACTCGACGCACTATAAAAAAAACCCAGCATATATCTTCCTACATACTAAATAAATAAATACCTATAATTTCTACAGTCCTTTTCCTCACCCTTATATAAAGGTACTAATAATGCTCTCCTCCAATCCTCGAAACTATACCTCCATAAGACGCTTTATTACAACAACTTAAGATTCAAATAATTACATCTTGCCTCGTTCTTGAATCATTCTTCACCAGTAAGTTTCGAATCTATATCTGCAATTTACCAATTCTTCAACTTTATTCACTCTCCTTTTTTCTCCAACCTGCTAAACTACATCTCCAAAAATTACCTATTCTTCTTGTACCATCAAACCCAACACATTATCACCTCATCATTCCTGCCATTTTTATACAGATTTTCAAAGTGTTCCTTTCACACTATAAAGACTCCATTTCATCAGCTACAAAAACACTATCTTTCATTATTCTATAGCATGTTCCCCTTATCCTAATTCCTTAACCTTTCACGCTCCTTCAGAAGAGCTTCCTATTCTTGTATGTCCTCATTCATCCTCCTCCAACTGTTCATTTACCTCTACTTTTCTCTTACGTATGCATCTTTCAGCATTCTTTTCTCCTTATATAATTCCCAGCATCTTTCTTTTGAAACTTTCATCATTTGCTTTTAAGTACATTCAACACTTCTTTTTTTACTTTTTAACCGCTTGCATCACCTCTTCATTTCACATTCCTCTTCATTCTTACTTCTACTTTAGCTAACCACATGACTTCTTTTTCACTGGGGGTTCACACTTGCTTTCCTTCATTTGCTTTCCAGATTTTATTCAGTTTCAATTGTTCACAATCAATTGATTTATTTGCGAGCGTTTCGCTACACTTATCCCTTATTACTTGTTCACTAAACTTCACTCTTAATTTTACCCGCTATTAATATCACCTTTATTCCATCCACCCACCTCCATTTAGGTTTACCTAGCACACATATGATCGCCGATATCCATTCCTAACCCTTCACTGATTTAACAACACATACTTCACATCTCCTTCTTTCACCAATCACAAAATAATCATTACTTTTCACTTGCATAAACCATCTCTAACTACAGCCAACTCATAGTATACTTTGGATACTCTTGTGTTTAAAGAGTTTACACTGTTTTACATCCTCTCCCCTCAAAGAAATCAATCACTTTCCTAACCATTCTCATTTTCTCCTGACACCCAAAACCACCTATTAATTCCTATCATTTTTTATCATTATATATATATATAATATATATATATATTATATATTTATATTATATTATATTATATATATATATTATAATACTGTTATATAAATGTATTAATATATATTAATTTAGGAGTAAACTGACTATTGGTACTACTGTTAATTTAAAACATTTTCAATATACTAAAAAGAGGTAATTTTAAAAAAAAACAAAATAAAAACATTGTTTTAAAAAAAAACGTGTTTTTTTTCAAAAAAAAAACCGATATTAAAAAAAACCGTTTTTTCACAACCCTAGTTCTCGTTTATACGTGACGTTCAGAACACTTAATTATTATATATGATATATTATATATATATATTATATATTATATATATATTATTATATATATATATATTATATATATTATATAATATATATTATATATATATATATATATTATTATATATATTATAGGGTTCTAGCTTTTGTGTACGTTTTTTCTTTAAGAGGGGTGGAATTGGTCACTGTAAAATAAAAAATAAAATAAACTACATTTTTTTTTTTTACTCATAATTTACATGTTTGGTTCTGATTTATAAATCTAGAGAGTTTTTATATTTTCTAAAAAATCTAATAATTAGGTATAAAATGGCCTTCAATAAATTTCACTTTTGAAAAAGATTTTTTTAATTTGTTTATAAAGAAAAATTGTGGATGATTTTAATTATTTTTTCAGTGTATACAGTTGAGTAAGTTAGCTTAAACTGGCAAAGTAAATTTTTGTTCTAAACTGTAATAAATGGCTAAATAAAATAAATTGAACAAGGAATTTTCGACTGCGCAAAAAATTTAATGCGGGTATCAGGCACATTGTTATTCGTTATTTTATGTATTATTATTGATAGACATTTTTAATTATGTATAGCTATATTTTACTTAGATAAACAGTTACATTATATTAAGTAAAACTTAAAATAAAAATGAAATTTATATGAAAATAATGAAATCCAAAAGTGTCAAAATTTGTCCACGGAGAGGGGAATTGGCACCATTTTTATATTCTTATTTTATGTATCATTAATTTATTTAAATTTACTTTTAACTATTTTTATATGATAAACAATTACTATATTGAGTAAAATTAAAATATAAAATTAAATTTAATATGTAATTGAGGAATTTATAAAGATGGCCCAATTCCCCTCACAATGGTGGTCCGATTCACCCCTCGCAAGGTGAGCTAATTACAGTTATTTTTTTGTGTGTTTATGACTAGTCTTATTAGGGCCTTGATTTTCAGAGAAAAAATTCCAAAAAAAGTATATTAAGGGAAGTCGAAGAAACAAGTATACCCTACAATGTCCACAGTCACCCTCCCGCCTGACTATATATATATATATATATATATATATTAATATATATATATATATATATATAGTTTATATTATATATATAATATATATATATATATATATATTATATATTATATATATATATATATATTAAAATTTTTTTTTTTTTTTTTTGAAGTGCAAATAGATTGCTCTGAGTGGCTTTTATCTATATATATATATATATATATATATATATATATATATATATATATTATATATATATATATATATATATATATAATATACTATACTTTGCCTGCCCAGCCTCAAATTGGAGGCCACAACGCTTCCAGAAAGCGGCCACTTGCTCCTGGCAGTTCACAGGTCGAGAAGGGAAAAGATATAGAGAAAGGTTGGCCACAGAGGTGTTGAGGGCGGTGGCACCCCAGAAGGAGGCTGCTCATGTGTCCTGGGAAAATGTGACATTGGTGCAGGTGGTGAGGGTAAACATTGTCTAGCTTAAATCTATATTTATATTGTAAGAGTTTTTGGGTGGTGACTGATCTGCTCTGGGCGAGTCAATTGGGCCTCTTCTAGACGTGTTCTTTATAGGGGAATTTTTGGGGAGGGGGGGAGTTTAGTAAATTATTGGGGCGGTTTTGTATGTACGTGTTGGTTAGTTGTGTATGGATATGTGTAAGCCATGACCTATTGGGAGGGGGAGGGGGAATAATGTTGGTTATTATAGAATTTAGCTGGTGAGGAGGGTGGGGATTTTAGTCTATGTCAAGAGGGGTTGGAGAATATTTGGTGGCATGGGTGGGTTGGATTTAGGGATTTCTGGTAGAATTGAGTCCCCATCTCCAGGTGGGTGGAGATGGAATAGGATGTAGTCTTCGTGCATGTAAAGAGTTGGATGGGGTGATTTTTTGAGATATTGACGCCATTAAAATGTTTGTGATTTGTAATTTTTTTGAGTTAGATTTTGACAGTGCGGGGAACCATGCAGGGGGAGCATAGTTTGTTTGTTCTCAGAAGTTGTTTGAGTGGTGGTAAGGGTGTGTTTCCTGTCACTTAAGTTGTTGGGAAAGGGTTCGGAGCGTGTTTAGTTTCCGTTGGGTTGATGAGGTGATTTGGTCGATATGGGGGGAAAATGTCATGTGTGTGTTCATAGCAAACATTAATATTTTGGGTTTTGGGGGAGGGGTTGTTGTTTTAGGAAAACTATTTTACTGATGGAGTGAAGATTGGTGGCAGTATGTGTTGGAGGGTGATGGATAGACTTGAGGGGGAGGCGACATTCTTGGAAGAGTAGCCAATTCATTGTTGTGGTATTCTTGGTGTGATGAGTGGCTAATTCGTTGGATGTTGAGAAATGAGGTCTGATATCATCTCGCGTATGGGATAAGTATGGTGGTTAAGGGATGGCAGGTTATACTGTGAAAGGTTGAAGAGGAAAGGAGAGAATGGGCACCTGTGGGATGCCGTTTTCGTAATTTATGGAGTGGAAGAGGTTTTTGAGAGACTTGCAAAATGGTTAGTGAGAAAATTAGCAAGCATTTTTTTTTAGATTTTCTTAGGGGGATTGAAGATTTTTTGAAATAGATATGTGACTTTACTTATAAGATTGGTGAGAATGGATCTATGTGGATGGTGGATTGGTTTGAAGCCTTGAAGATTTTTGGTGAAGGAGCTAAGGCTGTAGTTATGAGTGGGTTGCTTTTAAAGCCATGATGGAAATCTGGGAGGGTGATGAGAGGCGAAGATTTTGTTTAATAGTTTCTTCTAGTAGTTTACTAATGAAGGAGAGGAGAGAAATTGGTAAGAGGAGGGGGGATTGGGGTCTTTTTTTGGTTGAGTTTTGGTAGTATGAATGCTTGTTTCAAGATTGGGGGTATATAAATTGTTTAAGTTTGTTTAAGAATTTAATTGATTGATAAATATTTTTCACCGAGGTGTTTTAGATGTAGGTTAGAGATTGAGTCTGGTCCTGTGGCTAGAGAATTTTTGAGGGTTTTGATGGTTTCTGCTATCCTTTCGGTTGTAAAAGGGGCTGGGGGGTTGTGGTCTAAGGGGAGTTTTCTGAGTAGTTTTTTTTATTTTCCTGTTATTGGGGTGGGTTGGTTTGTGAGAAATGTTAGAATAATGTTTTGCTAGTTGGTCTGATTGTTGTTGTGGAGAAGGGAGGGAGTTATCAGGTAAGGAGGGGGATTCGTGGGAGGGAGGGGGGTTGTTTCGAGAGTTATTTAGTTTTTTGATGACTTGCCAGGTTCTTATTATTAATAAGTGAGATGTTGGATTGTAAGTATTCTGAAAACTTATTGGTGAGGTTGGTGATTTGGGTATTGAGGTTTATTTGGTTAGTGATGAGTGGGGTATATGGTCTAATTTTCGAAGTGAGTTTCTTTGTTTAATGAGTTGGCAGATTTCAGGGGAGAGTTTAGGGTTATAGGATTTTCTGTGGCCTTTGGGTATGTGTAATTTAGCAGATTTGATGATTAAGTTATTTAATTGAATAATGGAGGTGTGCAGCGAAGTTGTCATGGATTGGTGAGGGGTTTATATGGGTTTCAATATGGTCAGTGAATGCTGGCCAGTTGGCTTTTTTGTAGTTAATATATGTAGTGATCTTTTTTTGGGGGGATTGATGGGAGGAAGTTATAGAAATTAGAATGGGGAGGTGGTAATGAGTGTAGTCGGTTAGTGGTGTTCCAAGGCCAGGTAGTGGTGATGTAAGGAGGGTGAACAGAATGTGATATAAGAAATTTACCCTTAAGCTATTCTTAGACTACATAAATCTACCCAACATAATAAACTAAGCGTTATTACACAAGCATTACATATTGAGTTTGTTTTGAAATTAGAATAAGAATCTTACATTAACTGTCGATATCGGTTACACCATACTTATTACATAGCACAGTCAGCAGACAAAGCATAATTGAGTATTATAAAATAACCCGCTCATGGTTAGAATTAAATGTGACTAAACAGCATCTCAAACTACATCGAATATGACATTATTTATGCGACACATAATTATTATGCGCTAGTAGCAGATAGTAGACAAAGCGAGCTAGACCATAAGTTCATATAGATCAGATACTTTACGAATATGTGGCTTAAGTTGTGGAGACAGTAACGACTCTTAGAGTGATGTCGTTGTAGTGGATACGTGCGTATCACTAAGCACACTATAAACAAGTTACTCGAAATATTGCAATAACATTCTGAGTGCGGACACATGCACGTGGAGAGTAGACGCATGATTGTAGGTATATTGAGGTGGACGAAAACTAAATCGTCGATCAGCTCAATGCCAGTTCATCTATGAACATTCTGTTACTGTCCATATATAAGATTTTGACCCAATTACACACATGACCCCTCTCATCATTCAAGATTTACAGAAAGAAAATTAACTTGAATCCTCTACAATCCATTAACACAATATATAATAGGCAAAAAGGTGATATCAATATCATTCCCTCTCTAAATCATTATGAACTCCGCTAATTTCTATAAAAATCTTAATCTAAAAATTAAATTATTTTTAAATTCTATTGTTAATATTAAATTTATTTTAGCAATATCCAATATGGCGTTCTTATGTTAAAGAATGAAAATTTGTGCTTAAGTAAATCTTATTAATAGTATTTCCTTAAATTATTAACAAGAGTTCTATAAAGGGCTTCTTTATATATATTATATATATATATAATGATATATATATATATATATATATATATATATATATATATAGTTAATATTATATATTATATTATATATATATAATATATATATTTAATATATATATATATATATATTTGTGTCGGTGGGGTGACCGGGCCCCCTCTTTAAGGAGGGGTGATTCGGTCACTCTAAATAAAATAAAAATAATAATAATAAAAAAATTTTTTCAACTTTTCTTATGCCACGCGGTAGTATACAAGTTTTATTTAGATCTCTTTATTCTAGAAATTTTTTATATTTTTAAAAAATGTTAGAAATTAGGATACAAAATGTCCTTCAATAGAATTTCAATTTTGAAAAATGTGAGTTTTTTATAACTTTTTATAAAATGAAAATTGTGGATGGATTTTATTATTTTTTTCAGTTATACCTCGAGTGTTAGCTTTAAACTGGCAAAGTTAATTTTTGATCCAATAGTATTAGTGGCAATGCACGGGAGCCTCTTACTTGTCGATTCTCCTGCTTAAAATATTTGAGCTGGTGATCTTGGACACTTATGGTAGTTTTCGTTCTTAAAAAGTAATTTTATTTATATGTCATTGTTATTAAGAATATAAATTATTCAACTCATTTATATAAATAACTATACCACTAACGCTAAAATATATAAGATGATTGTTAGCATGTATAGTAAAGTTGATATGAATTTTTGTTTTATTAAAATATAAATTTATAATAAAAAATAACACGAAATATAATAAAAAGTGTCATTTTTTTATGCGGAGATGGAATAGAAAAAAGGTCGGACCACCTTAATATTTTGGTCGCTATTGTCATTTTCAATGACTTATTCCGTACATTATTTATTATCTTATTAACGAATTTTTAATATACAATATAATTGACTTAAGGAGAGTATTCAAAACGTTAACATATAAAATATTGAATTATGAGTACAAAGACTCGGATGTGCCGAAGTTTTTCACTCACTCCAACGTTACACGCTTCACTTCCAAAGGTTTGGGGTGAATGAGAAATAATTCCAATTACTATCTTTATAAGCACTATATAAGTTTATGAATGTTGCATTATCAAAATCAGTGTTCTTTGAATGACTGATATCGGCGTTGGGTATGATTTTTTCAACTAGAAAAAAAATAAATTTTCCATAAAAGAAGTTGAGCATTAGGGGATAGATCACGGAGACCAAAAGTATTAATGCCTTTATAGTGTTGTCAGAACCCTCTGCTGATTGTCTATACTACATAGTAAAAATCTTATTAAGAGTTATTATTATAAGAAAAACTAGCTCAACATTGGGGTATTAAGAGGTAAGTGTAACTATGCTCATTAATTTAAAAACATCTTTAATATATCATAAAAAAGAAAGAAACATTTTGTTTAAAAAAAAAAAAAAAAAAAAACTTTCACCTATATATATATTATTATAGTATATATATATATATATAAATATATATATATATATTATATATAATAATATATATATATATATCTATATATATATAATTATATATATATATATAATATATATATATATATATAATATATAGTTATATATATATATATATTATATTTAAACAGCCAAACCATCTAGGTTAGGTAAACTTTATAGCAAAAGTGATCCATGATAGGTTAGGTTTGTATTATCAGCATCGAATGATCCATTATATGGTAGGTTTTGATTGGTTAAGGTCCTCTAGTTCAAGCTAATAAGATTTTGTTAAGTTATGTCACAGATTACTATGTGTTATACTTAACAAAAACTTATCATTACCTGAACAGTAGGGTCCTAAACTGAGGCCTAGCCTATATGGATCATCTATGCCATAGGCCTAAACCTAACACAGATGGATTTACGTTGCTGTAAAAGTTTACCTAACCTAGATCGGTTTATATATATATTATATATATATATATTACTATATATATATATATATATATATATATATATAATTATATATATATATTATATTAATATATATATATATATTATATATATATATATATATATATATATATTATATACGTATATATATTATATATATATATATATATATATATATATTATATATATTATATTTTATACTATATATTATATATAATATAAATGTTTATATAGTATATATAATATTATATATATATTATATATATATATATATATATATATTGTAGCATTACTATATTTTTATTCTACTGTATATAAAAAATTTATTTGCCAGAAAATAAACAAATTTTGTCTATACAATCAAATTATTGAAAATCAGAAAAAGCATCAATAATGTATCATAAAAATGACAAGATTAGCCGGTTAAAATTTTTGGAGGGTTATTTTTAAAAATTTTCTTTAAAATATATGTAAAATGTAAGAAAATCGGTAGAAATAAAACTTCAATTAACTTTTTGATACCATTTTCTTATTTTAATACAATATTTACATGATTCAGATTGAACGGAAATCCACAATAACCACTTGTAGTGTGGTTAACATGTACCTTAGCTGTGGTAATTGTGGATTTCCATTATATATCATGCTTTCTTGGGTCTCAGCTAGGTTAAAAGATTCTACTGTGATGACAGAACTTTGGTTTTTAGGTCTTACCCATACACCCAGGTTTCATCTTCAGTTATCGCAGTATTGAACTCTGCATCCCTGTTGAATATTTCCAACATGTCTTGTGCAATTTTGTTTTAACTTCCCTTTTCCAGCAAAAGGCAGTTTTGGTACATTTGGGTGCCACCCTGCGCAGTTCTAATTCATCCTGTAAAATTACATAAACAAAATCATTTCTGATACTGATTGTCATCAGCAATTTATCAAATACCATTCTGGCATTATCAAGAACCTCACTTTCTCAATGATTTCTACATTCCAGCTTATTAACAGCCTTCCTGAATGATGATAACTTGGATGATGTACAGCCATTTTTAAACCGGTTGTACCAGTATTTTATTTGGGTAACAGCCATTGTGTTATTAAAAGCTTGTTGAATCTTTCAAATTGTTTCCAACTAAGTACTACCAAGCTTCTGGCAAAACTTGATGCAGTA
>JABUQX010026139.1:37500-62500 GCA_015478945.1 Trachelipus rathkii
TGGAACTATGTGAACCTGCATGCTATAGCTGTACGTTGTCACCAACACCGGTTCTCCGTCAACATCTGGGCAGGTATTGTTGGGCAACACCTGTTAGGTCCCGCAAAGGCTAACAGGTGCAGTCTACCTACAGTTCCTGCAGACGACGTTGCAGGACAAGCTCGGGTCCAATGTTCGGCCGTGCGACCGCATTTCTGGTTCCAGCATAATGGGCCCCCTGCACTTCTGCATCGATGCTCGAGCACAGCTCAAGGTCGACTTCAGCGAACAATGGATAAGCCAGTGGGGGGACCCGTTGCCTGGAGACCGCGGTCGCCGGATCTGACGCCCCCTGACTTCTACCTATGGGAGCATGTTAAGGGTATAATGTATGCAACGCCTGTAGTCAATACAGCGGATCTACTGCACAGAATACAGGGCGCCGTCAACCTCATCAACCAGGACCCACACATGCTCGACAGAGTTGCTGTGTCATTGCTGCGTCGATATCAGGCCTGTGCCCGCAAAGAAGGCCGACACTTTAAAGATACATTGTAACCTCATCAGTAATAAATATGTATGCCTGTACACGTTTCATTGTTGTTTTACCTACATGTTCGGCGCAACTCGTCCAATGCGAATACACCCCTCTGGGGGCATCAGGCGAGATGGTTCGTTTAACGAAAATGTTTGACCTACACAACGTATTGACCCTATCAATTTGTCAGTAAGGTCTTGAAACACCATATATATATATATATATATATATATATATATATATATATATATATATATATTCTCTATATGTCTCTATACACTATATATATACGCGGTATATATATATTATATATATATATATATATATATAAATTTACCATATATATATATATATATATATATATATATATATATATGCTTCCTCTGGCTTCCCAAGACTGGGGATGGGGGTGCACAAACATGCAAACCAACCTTTCCTTTCATACCCTTAATTGTGAGACCATTACAGCTGAAATCCTCCCAGAAACTTTACCCACCATAAAAGTTACCTACTGTGACATCTCATTAATGTTTGGGTTCATCCTTCGGGCCAGGCCTACAAAATCTTGCCATTCATTCCTACTATGCATCATTCTTTTCGCTTGTGCTAAGATCACATTTCTTTCCTTCGGACACACTTACTAATTCAATCCTCTTTTTCTTTGCTCTCCTAGCCAGTTATTCCCAACACACTCATCTCTATACACCCTCTTAACTTACTGACCATCATCCATCCTTCCCTACCCTTTTGGCACATCATAGCTTCCTAATATCCTCATTCCTAATTTAATTAATTTTTCCTTACACCTAACACATCCATGAGATTATCTGTTTGGACAGACTGCACCTTATATCTATCTATATCTATTTTAACACTGTACTTTCACTACTCCATACTCATGAAAAACCCTAGCACACACTAGATAATCCCTGTGCATTCACCAATGATTTAATTCCTCTAGCCACCTTTCTAGCACTCCTAACTTTCCTACAACACTCACCAACATCTATTCCATTTTCATCCAACATCAATATAAATTCTTGAACTCTGATAATTGTTCCAATTGTGTACCATCCTGCATAATTTCACATGCTGGACTCTCCTCACCTACTGCCATTACCTTACTATTATCTACATTTACTTTCAACCCTCTCCTTTTACATACCCAACCAAACCTTTCTACCAATTTTCTTAAAATTACCACACAAAACTAAATCATTTTTTATCAGTCTAACACCCTATTTTGCCAACTCTACTTTAAATTCTTTTATCACCCTATCCATATATAAATTAAATAGCCGTGGAGACATATTACATCCCTGCCTCACTTTTCTATTAATATTGAACCACTCCCTCTCCACTACATTTATTCTCATGCTACACTGTCAACATGCATACTTTTAAACCCCACAGGGGAGTATTGATTCTTGTTTTGGTGTTATGTTTAGTGTGTTGCAACTTAAAGATAGTGGTAAGAAGCATTACCAGGGGTTTTTTGTGCATCCCTCCAGTCCCAGCACAAGTATGTGCCTTGTCACATATGAAATCTGTCTTTTTCATTTCCCCTCATTTTTTTAATTCTATATTTTTCAATCCTATTCCTCCACCACAGTTTCTACTCCCCCCCCCCCCAGCCTTTTTTTTCCTACAGAGGGATGTAATACGTCTCCATGGCTATTTAATTTATATGTGGATAAGGTGATGAAAGAATTTAAGATAGGGTTGGCAAATTAAAGGTGTTAGACTGATAAAAAATGATTTAGTTTTGTGTGGTAATTCTAAGAAGTTTGGTAGAGAGGTCTGGTTGGGTATGTAAAAGGAGGGTTTTTTTCCCAATGAGAGGAATGGGAGGGACACCTGGTGTCATATTTGCTGATGGGGTGATAGTCACGTAACTTATTTGTGATTAGGTGCACACCAAGTTTATTTCTTTTTTGCCTGACCCCACTGGGACACCTATAATAAGAGATTCCCCACTGCCCAGCCGGGTCCCTGGAGTACAAATCTCATGGACTCAATACTGATGATGGGGGAACACTTTAATTATTATATAATCATGAATCAGTTTAATGTGCCTTGGAAAAATAGGACATATTTCATCCTCCTGCCAAACTGCTCATTCACCTCGTTTCTACTCGAGTGTATACAACTTCTAGCCTTCTTCATTTCTTCCTTATATATTTCCATGTACCTTTTTTTCAAAACCTCATCATTGGCTTTTAGTATGTTCAACCAACCATCTCTTTATTTTTGACTACTTGCATCACCATTCCACCATTCATTATTAGCATTCTTTCTTCCTATCTTAGCACACCCACATACTACCATTGCCCAGCTCGTATATATAATATAATATATATATATATATATATATACTAATATAATATAATTATATATATATATATATATATATATATATATATATATATATATATATATATATATATATAACAGGATAATCAGCCATACAGTAAAGGAGCCTTTAGGATTGAGATTAATTTTCCAGCAGAATATCCATTTAAACCTCCAAAAATAAATTTCAAAACAAAAATTTATCATCCAAATATAGATGAAAAAGGACAGGTAAGATATCTTCAGAAGGTATTATTATTATTATTATTATTATTATTATTATTATTATTATTATTATTATTATTAGTCCGACAAAAAATTTGACTTATAAGTGCTATTGAACAAGAAAGTTTGAAAGTTTACAACTAAATCCCACTCTAAGTAGCTTAAATTAAAGTAATAAAAAAATCCATACTTGCAGGAGAATGTTCTCCTTCATCTAGTCTCCTCAGTGACAGGAAGCTGGTCAAACAGAATTATTACTGCTGAAAAAAAAATTCACTTGTTTTGGAAAATTTTCTTATTGTCCATAAATATTTAAATATTGCCCTTTAATTGTAATGAAATTTAAATCAAAGTTTATTTTGGCCAAATATAATTAATTAATTAAATTTGCAAATTTGAATAAATTAAATCTTAACTTTTCTAAAATGATGCATTAATTAAAAAGGGGGTCTGGTTTTAGTTGACCAAAAATCTTTTATCATTAAAAAAAAAAAAATTGAAGTCATTGACAGAATCAACTGTCAAAAATGGTCAGTTTGCAACTGGAAATCCTGCAAAAATGTTCACCGTCCGAGTTCGTTCAGTTTTTTGGTAGCATTGTGAAAATTACATAGTCTTGTTTTTAAGTAGTAATAATTACTTGAACGGCGTGCTTAGGTAGGGCCTTAACCTTCTTTTTATACTACAATTTCTACAAGCAACAAAACTTAAACTGACTCCGACGTTACTAAAGCATTAGTCAAATAAACTTACACAGACGTTTGAGAGGTAAAACTTTTTTATATTAAGGCATTATTTATTAAAATCATTAGCATTATTCATCCCTTCTTTTATAAATAAAAATTAAAAAATTTTGATACTCCTATTAAAGCCAATATGCTTCTATTTTTGCACTATGATTTTTGAATATTAAGCTCTAAATATTAATTTGGTTACATCTATTTAATTATTATTAATTCAAAGTTTTGTTAAGGAATAAGTTAGTTTAATTAAATGTTATGATTGTGAATCAACATTAAATAGTTATTATACTAGTTGCATTTTCTAATATCTAGAAAGTTTGAACAATTGTCAACCCTAGCCTATTTCAAACCTGATAGAAGAAAGCAGCCAACAGTGAGCTAATTTCATTTATTAAATCACGAGCTGCAGTCTTTCAAAATTGCACATGAGGAAGCTAAAAGTTGCTGCCGCCATTTGCAACAACCTATCTTTGCTAACAAGAATTTTCCATTTTCATGAACTTTAAAAAAGAAAAAAATAACAGAAATTGATATCCAAATTTTGACATCAAAATAGCCCTAATTTTGATGGTATCAAAAATGAAACTGCAACAACATTCGTCTAAAACCTGAAGTGAAATTAATTTCAATTAATTTCTTATATTTCCTAATAAGATTTTTATTAATTTTATCTATTACTATTTTCTCATTTCGCGCAGTTTATTTTTTTGATTTTATTTTATTTTTAAAATTGATTTATCAAGTTAAATATATATTTTCCTTTTGCATGACTGTATTCTCCATACAAATGGATTCAACGAACTATTTTTGAGTTTTCAAGATTCGGTACATTTTAAAATAAATATTTACACGCTCTTTAAGGTGTAATTTTAAAAGTAATTATTTTGTTTTTCCTCACTTTCAAGTTAAGGGGGTAATTTCATTATACATATTTAGAGTACATTTTGGAGTAATGACAAAGAAAGTTCCCCGATGTTTGGTTTGGACCAAACTCAAAGCCTGTGTCTCTATTGCTGATTTTGCTACTTTTTTTTTTTTTTTTTTTTTTTTTTTTTGTCGCCTTCGATTTCCACAGTAATGGACATCTATTAACTCTTTCATCATTCATACATAAAATGTATCCAATTTGTGAGTTACCATCCTACATTATTAAACGAAGCATCAGCATAGACCTCAATCTTCAGTGTCTTTCCTTCCAATCTCTTCAAGGCTCTTTTTACTTCCTTTTGTCTTACCACCTTTACTGCCATTCTCATGTCAAGAGTTCTACCTTTAAATTTCTTACTCAACAAACTTACTTCCACAGCTATATCAGGTCTCGTATGTTGAGCTAACCAGTTCAGTCTTCCAATTAATACTCTGCATTCAGTCATCTCCCCGTTGAGAATTCTCTCTTCTTTAAATCAAGATTTTTCTTTCAAGACATTCAATCCCTTTTACAAATTTATTTGATCCATCATTGTATGATGATCTTCAATATTTACATCTAGGTATTTGAGCCTTTTTACTACTTCTACCATTACTTTAATCCTATTCTTTAACACGTTTATTACAGTTTTTTGAAATTCTCTATTCCCCCCCATAACAGAAGTCATCAATGTGCGAACACATGATGCCTATAAGTTGATTGTTCTTTGTCCAATAAAAGACTGTTGGTTCATTTCTACTTCTCTTCTCTCTTACAATAGGCTGTTCTGTTGTATGTTTGCTATTTTTTTTTTTTTTTAGTGATGTGTGGGTATGGAGATGATTAGTGTAGTAATTCACTATGCCATAAATTGTAATTAAATATTACAAAAAAATCTCCTACTGACAACAATATTTTGTGTTCATTCAGGTAGCCGGACTGAGATTCCAACTCATTCTTGCAAGAGGGAAATTATGATCCTTAAAATGAGAAATAACTTTAATCCACTGAGTCACTTAACTTTATATATATATATATATATATATATATATATATATATATATATATATATATATATATATATAGTATATATATATATATATATATATATATATATATATGATATATATATATATATATATATAGCTTTCATAGATCCCGAATTATGGCATGTAACTAGAAAACTATAACACCTAATAGAAAATAAATAAAATACTTTAATTTCAGCAAGCAATTTCATAGATGAAACTTAAAAAAAAATTTTTTATTCTAATATTTATTAATAACACCTTAAATATTAGTATAATCTTAGGTCTGGCAAGCCTACGCTGTGATTGACCTTGAATCCCTGCATTAGTTCACGAGAGCAAGAGTTACCAAATAGTATTTTATTTTTACGCTTTGGAAAATTTTTTTCTTTTATATCCTTTTAGGGTTCGAGCCGACGGAGGACAGAGGGGGACGAAGTCCCCCCGTTGTCCCCCAGGCCGAGAAACCCCGACTCTGGCCATCTTTTAAGTTTTACCCGTGGGTATTCCTTTTAGTTTAAAAAAATCAACATTTGGCAATCTTTGTTTTCTCGGTACTTCGAGCTTCTTCGTATTGAGAAAACTAAGTGCTTATCATACAGCTTCCATCATTTTTAACAATTTTAAATTTTTCAAAAGCGTTATTTTATTTATTTTTTTAAAAAAACATGGATAAAATGTCTCCTGATTAATAAAATGTTTTTTATTTTCTTGTAGCTGTTATAGTTTTTTAGTTACATGCCTGGCCTCTTCTAGTTTATATATATATATATATATATATATATATATATATATATATTACATATATATATATATATATATATATATATATATATATATATATATATATATATATATATATATATATATATATATATATATATATATATATATATATATATATTTATATTTATATTTATATTTATATTTATATTTTTATATTTATATATATATATATATATATATATATATATATATATATATATATATATATATATATATATATAGGTATATATATATATATATATATATATATATATATATATATATTAATAGAATGAGTAAGCTAAGTACATGAAATTGCTTGGGCGATATCAGTACATCGATACTTGTAAATTCTCTTGGGCGATACCGATACTCGGTACTTTGAAAAAACGTTTGGGCGATACCGGTACTCGGTATTGTATCGTCGATACATCCGATACATCGGTACATTTGAAAACATAAACAAAAAATTATAAATAGTTTTTCGAGAAATAGTTATACACATAATACATTCTATTACTGTTGATATAGTTTTTATGTCGATTCGGTGCTTCTCCATCTGTAACTTTTAAATTGTATATGATTTAAAGTTAAACAAAAAAAAAATGTTGTATTTAATATATATATATATATATATATATATATATATATATATATATATATATATATATATATATATATATATATATATATATATTCTTTCTTTCTTTCTTCACCTTCCTCTTTGCCCCAAGATTGGGGGTAAGGTGCTGTACAAGCATCGGAAAAGAAAAGCAGTAGGAGAACATGACAAACGTCGAAAAGAAAGCCCAGCCTTACCGCCCCCTCTGTACCATCAATTAGTGAGAGCTCGTCACAGACAGAAAATCCACCCTAGAGCATCATGGGACCGCGACGGACCCTCACTATGGTAAATCGTCAATGTAAGGGTTCATCCCCTGGCCCACAACCATGCCCCCATACAAAACCCCGCCATTCTCTCTCCTATCATGCACCTTTATTCTCGCCTCTGCCAAACTCACATTTCTCTCCTTCAGACATCCGTTTACTGACTCGATCCACTTTTCCTTCGGTCTCCCAGCCGGTCGGTTCCCAACACACTCACCACTATACATCCGCTTAACCAACCGACTTTCATTCCTCCTTTCCACATGACCAAACCATCTCAACATACTTTCATTTATTCTCTCATTTACCCCTTTCTTCACACCACACAACTCTCTAATACGTTCATTTCTCATTTTATTAATTCTTTCACACCTAGCATGCCCCCTAAGATTGTCCATCTGAACACATTGAACTTTAGATCTATACTTCTTATCCAGACCATAGTCTCACTACCATACATAACACAGGTAACAACATACCCTCATGTAAGAGACTAGCGCTAGCGCACTTAGTCCCTTTGCATTCACCAAACGATTTAATTGCACCAGCCACCTTCCTGCCATTCACAACTTTCCTACTACACTCTGCATCATCCGTTCCCTTCTCATCCAACACATACCCTAAATATTTAAACTCAGACACTTGCTCCAGCTGCTCATCATCTAACATAACTTCACACTGAGGACTGTCCTCACTCACAACCATAACCTTACTTTTATCTACGTTTACTTTCAGACCCCTCCTTTACATACCCTGCCACCTCCACCAATCCTCTCAAACTCTCTTCAGACTCGCCACACAGAACCAAATCATCCGGCATACAATAGGTAGGGCACCCTCCACTCCTCTCCATTCTCCATCATTCTAACACCATTTCCTGCCATCCCCACCTCGAATTCTTTCATAACCCCATCCATATACACATTGAATAACCAAGGAGACATAACACAACCCTGTCTCACTCCGCTATTAATCCTAAACCAATCACCATTGACACCATTTATTCTTACACACGCTTCACTATCGTCATACATACTTTTGATTCCATTCAGAAGCCTACCACCAACACCATAAATCACTAATACCTATAAAATAATAATAAATAATAAAAATAATAAAAATATACATATATATATATATATATATATATATATATATATATATATATATATATATATATATATATATATATATATATATATATATATATATATATATATATATATATATATATATATATATATATTAAGCTGGGTTGAAAACATACAAAAGTTGTAGTGCAGATTTGAAACAACTTTATTTTGGTGCTCACTTCAGATACAAACTGAAATGTTTTAAAAGTAAGTTCTTCAAGATTTGTTTTCATACCACAACTTTACCTTGAATCTTTTTATTTAAAAACAAAAATATATATATAGCCAGATATACAGTATAGCTTAATATCCTTACATTCTTACATGCTAAACAACCTGCATAGTACAAAATCTCATAGAAAATCAGATTTTGTCTGTACTGAAGGTATTTCGGATTCGAGAATGTTTGGTTTGTAGTATTGCACCATGTCGAGAAGTATGTCCAACGACCCTACTAGAAACAGCGGAAACATCCTTGACATTTCTTTCAACATCGACCGAATGACACGGATACTTTGGTAGAGAATTTGTTGATTACTAACCAAAATATCATCACTAATATCATCAAGAAGAGGTGGAGGGGTGACTCCCCCAGTCTATCAGTTCCATGTAGAAAGTGGCGTTGAGATTGACGTTTAGCTGCCTTTTATCAAAGCAGCGAACTTGCACATTGGTGGAGGAAATTTTCTTTCTTGCTTGAAGAATTTTGTTGACATGAAAATCTTCTTATTGTTTCCGTTCATCTGCAACACCAGCTAGCAACAAGTTTTCTGGATGACAAAATAGGAGTTGTTTAGGAGCACTGGAGAAATGATGTTCTGATCCTCAGAGAAAGTTTTTGATACTGTGATACCATAAAGTGAAAATTTTTTGCACCATCTTGACAGAAGGGATGGGAGCGGATATAGAACCATATGGGGCATAGAAGTTCAGTACGAATCGTACCAAATGCCTCAGATCATCAGATGCGGATTCTGTTGAAACGTACAATCGAAGCAGTCTGTTAGCTTTAGTTAGCCACCTTGCATGGCTTAGGGCACCCGGCTGTGCAGTTTCAAATACCGCATATTATTATGATCTGCATTTTGTACCCTTGCTGAATTAATAAACAGATTTTTAGTAAATACAGCTGGTCAGAACTTAATCTTTCGTAACTGTTTCAGGAACATCAACTACAGAGCCTGGAATTGGTTGAAAATTAATGATGTGTTTGGTCTGAGGATCAAATGAGAGCAGTTTGGTTATAGGTCCTTCATGTGACGATGGGCCAGTTGTCTTCCCATCAACAACACTAAATAACTTCCTGGAGTGGCAGTTCATTAAAATGCAACATGCATATGAGCCATTGAAGTGGTCTTTTAAGATGTAACTCCAACAGTGTGATTATTCCATTCTTGTTACCCGTGTTCACAGGAGTTCCATCGCAAATCACTGCTCTTAAAGTCTCTGTAGATCTTGTTCGTTCAATAATACCCAGAATTTCATTAAATACATCTTGAGATCTTCCTGAGTTAGGACTAACGTGATCGATGTAACATGCATCTGGAAATGACACTAGCACGTAATGTTCTTCTCTAACTTTTCTACGCACACCTCCAGTATCGACAAGTGTTTCATCTATTTTTCCATCGAAACCAATGCAGACCATACCTCTGTGTTGCAGCAAATGCTCCTCTGACTGTTTGTCTCTCCAGTATTTTCTTTGGCGTTGTAACTTACTTGGATCAACAACGTTTTTTGGTGACAGAAGTCCGAGGTCCTTGAGGGCAGCATTAACTATGAGACATGCATCTCTATTGCTCACATTTGTCCTCTCTAATGCTTACACAACTCAGGATACTGGTTTCTATTTTGAGGGTGACATTCTTCCATTTCTTCTGATTCTAAGGAAAATGATTCTTCTAGCACATCACTGAACTTACACATTTTTGCGTATCTTTGTGTCTCATCTTACTTTCAAATGTCAACCGTTTCCTTTTCCTTTCCTGAAGTTTCATGTTTTTCTCTGTTCTTTCCTTGTCCACCTTTCCTATTATCATGCGTCTTGAAGTGTTTTGATCAAGCCAAAATTGCCATTCCAATACAGGGATTTTCTTTTCATTGGGACATTGACTACGCTCAACTATACCATTATGAACACACTTGCACGCGCTAATGTCGAAGAGACGAGAATAGGATTTTATTTTATCTTGATATGTTAGAGAAGATTGTTTATTTCTTGAATATTTCATCAAATCATTGACATTCACTATTAGTCTCTTCACTTTCACTATAACACTTTCAAATTCTATTGTTTGAATGCCTGCTTTATTGTATATGCCTAACTTCTGTTGCCACTAACTTTGCTAGATGAGTAACACTGGCATCTTTGTTGACTACTTGATGGAACTTGTAGGCTCTAAAAACATCCTCAGCCAGTGGTAGCTGATTTTCGACAAGTGGTTGTGGATAACCGAATATTGCATGCCTGTCTTTATGCCTTGTTGCACATGCCATGATACGTCTTGCAATAATAGTAATAAACACTGCACCCACAGGACTTATCTCAAACGTCGAATAGTCTGGATCTGAAATGAGACAGAAATAGCTCTCAATTAGTATTAAAACCAAATTTTTAAGAACAAAGCATATAAAATTCATAACTTAAAAATAGTAAAAAACGATGTCAAAACCTTTAAAAAAACTAAAGTTGGGCCCCCTAGACATTGAGTAAATGCAAAATGATTTTTTGTCCCACTACAGGGAAGCCAAGGAGCACCAATTTGACCATGTTTTATTTCACAAAAAATAAACACAAATTAATATATATATATATATATATATATATATATATATATATATATATATATATATATATATATATATATATATATATATATATATATATATATATATATATATATATATATATATATATATATATAAATAAAATATATACTGTATATATATATATATATATATGGCGTATATAGTATATATATATATATATATATATATATATATATATATATATATATATATATATATATATATATATATATATATATATATAATTAGATTTTTCACCACCCCACTCACGCGCGACGCCCTATTCAAGAAGGGGGTGTTGCACGTCCAGAAGTACATAACTAACGCAAATTACGCAGATGAGCACAGACGCATGCTTTGAAGTGCGGGAAATTAAATTCAGCAGGAAACACAGAAGATAGAAGAGAATTCACAGAACAGAAGTGGCTGGAAGAAAGGAAACACTGCAGCGAACTAGCCTGAGTTGCCAATATCCACACAAAACTCATGCGCAGACACAGCACCCCTTGTGCTACGAGGACGTCGTAAGGTGGAGGTACGCGAGTGACAGTCCCTCGAGCACCTGCCGGTGCGGCACCTATAGAAAAGAGATAAAGCGCCAACATCGCGCCGCAAAGATAGAGGGTCAAGTGAAGTGGAAAGTACGGAACAGTTTATAAGTCTTTTTGGCCTTTGACTCGACCCTCTCCAAAGCCGGGTGAAACAAGAGCCCCCCAGATATGAGAGCAGTTCCTCCACATAGAGGCCCTTGCATAGCTGAAGCAACTGAGAAGAGGAAAATAGTCTCGCAATATAAGCAGAACCCACAGCTTTTTTTTAGACCGTCCTAGCAACTGTTGTGATTTGAGATTTCCAAGACATTTTTGTTTATGCTAATGCCGTGGATGTTTATACTTGACAAAAATACTGTTGAGAGAACTGTCGAAAGAGATAGGAAAGTTGGAAGGCGTTTTAGAGAGGAGATTTGTAGAAGTTGAGATTTGTAGAATTAAATTTCACAAGGTTGAGACGACCCCACCCGAAAATCCTATCCAGATCAGCAGAATAGAATCACCACGATTTACCACGAGAGCTAAAAAAAGAAGTGGAAGGAGGGAGTAGAATTGAATGAGTTGAAGAATGAAGGGTTGAGTCATCGGCATATGAGGTGGATAGAGTTAGATGTGCAGGTGAGAAGATCATTAATGAAAGTAAGAATAAAGTAGGAGATAAGACAGAACCCTGAGGAACACCACAATTAACAAAAAGAAGAAGAGGTCGCCAACAGCCGACATTGAGCGATTTGAGAGAAACTAAACATAAGTAAGCAAAGAGAAGGAGGAAACCCAAAAGAAGGGAGCTTGGAGAGCAGTGACGCGTGCCATACCAGGTCAAATGCTTTGGATATGTCAAGCGCCACCACGCAAGTTCCCCGTAGTTCCTAAGGAGAAATTATAAATCTGTAAGATAGGAAAGTATATCGCAGCGAAAGCCATACTGGCGATCGGAAAGAAGTGAATGAGATTCCAGATGATCTAAGAAATGAGAGTTGAGAAGGGTTTCAAAGATCTTAGATAGAATACAAGTGAGAGCTATAGGGCGATAGTTAGAAGCGGTTTCCTTTTTACGGAATAGGTTGGACATGTGCGTGCTTCCAACACTGAGGGAAAGTGCTAGTATTGAGACATAGAGAATATAGTTGAACGAGGGCGGGGTCAGCACGGAAGCACACTCCCTCAAAACTCGGGGAGGAATGCCATCCGGGCAACCCGCCTTCCTAAGTGTTCATAAACTTCAGAGCCGATGCACTCGATCGTATGTAATCCAGGTAAAGGCATAGGACACCTGAGAGGAGAAGGAGGAGGATGAGGAATGCCAGAATCGTCCAGGGTTGAGTTAGAGGAAAATAGGAGGCCGAAGAGATTGGCCTTTTCAGTTGGAGAATTAGCAACAGAACCATCAGAGCGAATAAGAGGAGGAAAGACAGATTTACAGAAGTTGTTAGAGATGTTTTTGGCAAGAGGCCAGAAAGATTTGTCAGTAGGAGAACCAATGAGGTTAGCGCACTTTCGTTTGATGAAAGCCCGCTTTGCTCGTCGAAGAGTATCCCTGCAATGATTTCTAGCTGAATGAAAATTAGCTAGAGTGATATGAGAATGAGATTTTTTCCACTCCTGATACGCACTGTCTCTAGCCTGAATGGCCAGAGAACAAGCACGATCGAACCATGGATTGTGAGGAGAGAAAGATTTAGTCGAAGAAGGAATGAACCTGCTCATCCCATCGATTACAGCTCCCACCTTATCGGCAGAAGTCGAAGCGTCACCAGAGACAAAGCAGTCATTCCACTTATAGCTAGGTAGAAGAAACGCAAGGCCCCCAATCGGCCCGATCAGTGCCAGAAAAAACGAGTAGGCAGGATGGAGCTATGTTGGAGAGAAAGTATTAAAATTAAGAGATATAAGGTTGTGGTCAGGTTTTACCAATAGGAGCGAAGGTGGTGTATTTAAAAAGAGAAGGACTAGTGGTAAACATAGGTCAAGTGTGTTTTGTTCAAGAATTGGTTAGAACGATCCGAAAATATGTGTGTGTGTGTTATTATATATATATATATATATATATATATATATATATATATATATATATATATATATATATATATATATATATATATATATATATATATATATATATATATATATAAATATATATATGTCATATATATATATATATATATATATATATATATATATATATATATATATATATATATATATATATATATATATATATATATATATATATATATATATATATATATATATATATATATATATATATACTGTATATATATATATATATATATATATATATATATATATATATATATATATATATAGTTATAGTAAATATATATATATATATATATATATATATATATATATATATATATATATATATATATATATATATATATATTTATTTTATTTATTTATTTTGCTCACACTTTTCCTCGGCTGAGCGGGGTAGTGGTACGCACAGCCTCTCTCATTCACACTTCCCTATTCCCGCCCTCCCCCACCCACCCCCTCCACCCCACTCTATCTCTCACCAACACTCCCTCCTTCCTCCTCCCTCCTCCCTCCCTCCTCCAGCATCTCCTTTTATCCCATCCATCCACCTCCTTCTTGGTCTCCCTTCCTCTCCTTCCTATCCCCTCCGCCTCCCAAACCTCCTAACTACTCTCTGTTCCTCCATTCTCACTAGATGCCCATACCATCTTAACATTCCCTTCTGCGCTCTTCCCCTCAAAACCATTCCTCCAATCACATCTCTCCCTCACCACCCTATTCCTAATCCTCTCCCTTCTGCTAACCCTACAAACACCGTTCTCAACCCCTTCATCTCAAATACTTCCAACTTCTTCCTGGACCTGGCATTCAACCCCACGTTTCACACCCATACAACACCGCTGGTACACAAAATTTTTTCAAACATACTTATCTTAACTTTCTGTGATAAATCCCCCCCTTTCCATAATTCTCTCAGACCACTCAAAGATCTCATTCCTTCTCCTACTCTATTTTCTATCTCCCCATCCCTCTCCCCTTACCCTAATCAATCTGAATATCCAAAGCTCTTTACTACCTCCCATCCCTCCCCCTACTCTAACCTCTAACCCCTCCCCCTCCCTCTCTTTCTCCCCCTCCTCAAACACTAACACTTTACTCTTTTACCTGGATTTATTTTAAGCCCTTTTGTCCACACATTCAAACTCCTTCACCAAATACTTCAGCCCTTCCGCGTTCTTCGCCACTAGGCAGTATCATGTTCACTTCCCCTCTATCATCCCCATTCATCAATTCCACCCCTCCCCTCCCTCACCATTCTCCTCTGCAAACACTCTCCATAAACAAATTGAAAAGCCACGGAGACATTACACACCCCTGCCTCAATCCTCTCACCACCCCAAACATCTCACTCTCCCTCCTAACACTCTCACACACATTCTACTATTCCTATAAAGGGCCCTAATACCTTTACCTAATTTACCCCCCACTCCATTTCCCTCCAACACCCTCCACAATTCACCCCTCTTCACTCTATCATGCTTTCTCTAAATCTAAAAAACACCCATACACTTTCCTTTCCTCTCTATACTTTTCTCCACAAGCATCTTTAGTGTAAACACTTGTTCCACACACCCTCTTCCCTCCCTAAATCCTCCTGTTCTTCCCCCATTCTCCCCTCCGTTAAACCTCTCACTCTCAATCAGTATTCTCCCATACACTTTCCCTACCACACTTAAAAGACATATACCTCTATAATTCCCATATTCCATTCTATCCCCTTTCCCCTTATACAGGGAACCAAACAACCATCCTCCCAACCCTGTGGTACCTCACCACTCCTCCAATATATATTATATAACCTATACAGCTATTCCTCCACCCTATACTTCCCTTCTGCAACATTTCCATTCACACCATCCAGACCTGCGGACTTCCCTTTTTTTCCTCTTTATTCAAGGCCCTAATACTTCTCCATTTGTATTTCATCCTCCCCTCCCCTCCCCAATTCACCCCCATCCTCACCCTTGCAAATCTTCCTCCTCCCCCACCCACTCCTATCTTAATAATCCACTAAAATACTCCCCCACCTTCCTCACCCTATCCTCTCCTATCCACTCCCCATCTCCTCCTTTAATCCCCTCTCCCCCAACCCTCCTTCTTCTTCCTTTTTTTATTTACTTTTTCCAGAACATCTTGCTCCCGATTCAAAATTTTCCGTCACTTTCTTCTACACCATTCATCTTTTTCTCTTCTCTTCGCCCTCTCCACCGCCCTCTTTGCTTCCACTCCAACCCTTCTATATTCCTCCCAGCTTTTCCTCTCTCCTACTTCCCAACCATTTCACATATGCCTCCTTTTTCCTTTTCACCACCTCCTTCACCTCCTCACTCCACCATTCACTCCCTTTCCTTCTGCTTGCACCCACCCTTTTACTCCACATACCCTTCTAGCCTCTTCACATACTGCCTCTTTAAATCTCATCCACTCCCCCTCCACCTCCCCCAATTCCCGTCCCTCTCACGTCTCTCCACCCATCCTCCATACCTCTTAACCTCCCTCTTACACACTGTCCCCCAACTTTTCCACCTTTATCACTTCTACTCTCCTCTTTTCTCCTTTCCCTAACCGTCACCTCTCCTCCCACCCTTATCCCAGAGAAACCACCAAATAGTGATCCGATATCCCTCTCCGGCCCTCTAAATACATTTACATCTAGTAATCTGCCTCTATCCTTCCCATTTACACACACATAATCCAGTACCGTCCTCCCCCCCGTTATCTCACTCTTCCATTATACTTATGATTTTCACTTTTTTTGAACCAAGTATTCCCCACTATCATTCTTCTTTCAACACACACAACTCTAACAGACTTTCTCCATTAACATTCCTCTCCCCTACCCCAAATGGTCCTATTATTCTTCCCACCCCTCCCTTCCCACTCCTGCATTCAAATCTCCCAATAGACAAATTTTATCATTCATTTACCTCGAAACTTTCCCAACACTCATTCAACTCACTCCAAAATCTTTCTCTCTCCTCCTCCCTCGCTCCATTCACTGGTGCATATGCGCATATAAAAACCCACATTTCCCCCCCGAATTTCACTTCTACCCACATTATCCTCGAACTCACCTGGCTGCACAACCTTACCTTATCCCACACCTCTTTCCTCATAACTATTCCCACCCCTTCCCTTGCCCTCACTCTCTCGTTCACCCCTGATATCATACCCTTGTATTTTCCAAAGTCCATCTCCTTTCCCTTCAGCTTAGTTTCTGTTAACCCTAGCACATCCAACCTTTTTTCTTCAAACATTAACCCCACTTCCTCCTTTTTCAAATCCTCGTTTACCCCTCTAACGTTCATACATCCCACCCTAATTACCTCTCTCCTCCCCATCTTTTCCCTTCTTCTATATATATACTCACTCAGGCTGCACGCTTTGTGGGACTCCCCACCCTAGGCACTTCCCAACACCTAAGGCCACCACCCCGCTCACCAAATATACCCACAATAATAACAATAACAATAAAAAGGTTAAAATGACAATATAAAATTTATTTACATTTTTTTTTTTTTTCCTTTCTTTTCTTTAAAATTCTACACCCGAGTAAAACTTTTATTTATCTATTAAAATCTTTATTTAATTATTTAAATTTTTAAAATCCCCACATATACATACATATATTTGCCCATTTAAGTTCCCTTTTCAATAGTATTATACGAAAGTGCAAAGCTTCAATAAGAAAATGACAAAAAGAAACTAACACCTTAAAACATTAAAAATCACTCTGCACAATACTTCAAGCTTCTTTCAATTGCTATCTCCCTTGTCATTCTATCACTCAAAGAGCTCTATCACTTTCACCAATTTTAGGACAGGATTTGTTTCACTATTAAATGTGTCTTTTGTGGCCTCTTCAGATTTTTGTAGGATTTCTTTACGTTTGTCGTCAACAGGCAATTTACAATGTCCCGTCGGGTATTAGCAGGTAATTTTACCCTGATCCTGGTTACATTAAGATTCTTGTATCTTCAATCCCAATCAGGCAAGTGAGGTGCACTTTGACTTCATCAAAGACAGGAAATATGATTGTTTCTCAATTCAGGCTCCGTTACGTCTCATTCGGTTAATCACTCTTTTGGTAACAGCAACTTCAGAATTCGTTCTTCAATGAAACCATCAAGCCGCAATCCGTTTGTTTTTCAATTATACATTAATGTTATCAACTATACATTAATGTTATTCTTCCTTCGTTAAATCATTTTAACGCTTAAGTCATAAAGTGTATCTCAATCGTAATTTATTCATTTCCTCTTCAATGCAACTATATATATATATATATATATATATATATATATATATATATATATAATATATATATATATATATATATATATATATATATATATATATATATATATATATATATATATATATATATATATATATATATATATATGAAAATCAGTCCATAAAATATATAAACAATAAAATCAAATGATGTTAATATATTCTGCATTCATAGAAAATATCATGTGTGTAGTTAATTTTCATTTCCCTTTAGAAATACTAGCTGATTGAAAAGTTTATCAGATAATCGATTTCTCTTTGGAGAAAGGATATGACCTGCCAAACTAAACAATCTTTCCACGGGAGCTGAAGATGGAAGTGGAGTATTGTATTTTAAAAAAACTTTCTTAATTCTCTGATATTGGTGTAACGATGAGAGAGAACTACTCCCTTCCCCCAAGAATTTTAGCATTTCCATTTCATACGAATCTTGATTTGGAATGGATGAAGAGGAAGAACACTCGAAATCAAAGAAGGCATCGGAACTTCCATCTGAGCCATCTTCATTAACTTCTAAAAGACTTGTGTCTGTGTAGTGCTCGGCTAAACTTTTCATAGCTGCTACTAACAGTTCCTGAACTTTTTTATTAATTCGGACTTATACCAGTTTGTTGCATTTTTTTTTTTGAAATGTTCTTCGGAATCTTTTGGAACTAATGAATCACTTTCAGTGTTACATTTACTCATTGTTAAAGTTAATTTGAAAAATAAAACTTCAAAAAATATTCAATAAAATTTATAAACAAATTGACAAGCCTAACTTCTTCAATCAACTTGCAATAAGAGACTGCGAGTCTGAAGTCCGAACGGCATAAATTTTGAATGTACGATTGCCGGAATAAACATATTGGAACACGTTTCACTTAAATGATATATTGAGCGAGAGAATTATGAAACAATATATATATATATATATATATATATATATATATATATATATATATATATATATATATATATATATATATATATATATATATATATATATATATATATATATATATATATATATATATATATATACTAAAAATAAATGTACTGATTAAAAGTACCGAATTTTTCGGTATCGGTACACAAAAAACAAGTGGGCGATACCGATACATCGGTACTTTAGCAACAGTGTTGGCGATACCGATACCGGTACAAAATGTATCGCCCGATACAGGTAACCGATACATGTCAAGTACTGCTCATTCTGTATATATAGTATATATATATATATATATATATATATATATATATATATATATATATATATATATATATAGTAGTTATATATATATATATATATATATATATATATATATATATATATATATATATATATATAAAATTAGATTGTTGAGATTAGAGCAATGTAAAAAAAAACAATTTTTTTTTATCCATTGATTTTTTGATAAACTACCCTTACAACGTTTCAAATGAAAAAATTACGAAATTTTTTTTTTTTTTTTTTTTTTTTCAGGTTCAAATTCGGTTTAGAACCCATTTAAGTTTAGGTTAGTTTTGTTAAGTATACACAGTAAATCTGTGTTTACTTTAACAAATCACTAGTTTGAGCCTAAAACCAAAAGCATTATATATGGCAACGATGTTTACGTTATCAAACATTGGTAGGAAAAATATATGAAAAAAAATTTGATTATCTGATAAAATATTCCATGACATTACGCCAATCTCAACAATTACCATATATATATATATATATATATATATATATATATATATATATATATATATATATATATATATATATATATATATATATATATATATATATACATATATATATATATATATATATATATATATATATATATATATAATTTTTAAAGGTTTGTTTACCTATTATAAGTGCTGAGAACTGGAAGCCAGCCACTAAAACAGATCAAGGTTAGTAATTTGACATTTATTTAAATTTTTTGTTAACTTATGTACTTAATGTTGTTCAAAATAATTTAACAAGTCGATTAGGTGATAAGTGTAACTTTGTCTCTTTGGCTTAAATGAAATTTAACTTCCATTCAGTTTTAGCATGCACAAAGATGTGGTTGTTGTTCAAGTCTGATCACCCTTCCCTCTTCAATGCCACCTTTTCACACCAGGCATTTCATGCTGACTCGATAGCGGTCTTTACTGATTGCGCTAAGACTTAAAATGGTGTGAGAGCATCGGTTATATTTCCTGATCGCACTCTTTCACATACCCTGCCTTTCTGCTCATCTATCTTTACGGCAGAGCTGGTTGCACTGCTTGCAATTTCTAGGGTTCTCATTCTTGACGGAATTTCTTTTCGTATTCTCATAGCGCGCTTCTCGCAGTTTAACACCTGTACCCTAGGAATCCCTTGGTTTCCATCATTCAACGTTTCTTGTGCAGACTCCATGCCTGACAAAGTTTGGCAGTTCTGTTGGGTTCCTGCTTTCGTGCGGGTTGCGGGTAATAAGCGAGCTAAGTCAGTCGGCGGCCTCCCGTACATCCATCAACGCGGACCTCTCTCAAGAACTCCGCATGGGACTTCTCCCCGCAACCGACTACTACGCCCCCCTGTTGGAGTGTAGGATCTGCGGGGTGCTAAACTCCGCTCGGTTAAACACCGTGAAGTTGGTCTCCCCCGGTTCGCTTGTTCCTACAACGGGAGGCGACACTGACACGACTCTGAATCAGCCACACTAATTTCACACATGGGTACCTAATGTTGAGAGAAACTCCTTCGCCTTGTCCATATACCTCTCTCCCTCTATCCACCATCCTCTGATTAAATGTCCCTCATTTGCATCATCTCGGAAAACTTTCCTGCTTTGGGCCCCATTCCCTATAGAAATCGACTTGCCTTCCTTCTCGCTGAATCTCCGCTCTTTCGTTCGGACGTGATATTTGCTTTCTTACGAGAACTGAATTTACTCTTTCAGTTGTAACAAGTCTATATTGACGTTTCATTTCGTTGTCTAGATGCAGACCCTAGTGATAGTTTCACTAGTATAGCTGCTTCACAGTGAGCAGTGTCTGCCCCTGTATATGAACTCAAAAAAAGCTAAATAAATAAATAAATTACTATACTATTATGAACCAAACCTCTCGATCGCGTCATATTCACGTTCCTTTCCTTCAGACACTGACGGACTCAATCCACTTTTTCTTTGTTCTCCTAATCAGTCGATTCCCAACACACCTCTATACACCCACTTTACCAACCAATTATCATCCTTCCTTTCCATATGACCAAACCATTTTAATACTCATTTATTCTCATTCACACCACGCAGCTCCCTAACACGGTCATTCCTTGTTATCAATTCTTCTCACACCTAACATGCCTCTAAGATTATCCATCTGAACAGATTGCAACTTAGACCTATACCCCTTGTTCCACACCATAGTTTCACTACTATACATTAACACCGGTAACAGCATACCCTCTTGCCATGCAGAACACTAGTTCACTCTATACTTGTTCGCTTGCATTCACCAAATATTAATTGCACCAGCCACCTTCGTACTACATATTGCATCATAGTTTCCCTTTTCATCCAACATATAACCTGAATATTTAAACTCTGATACTTGTTCCAATTGCTTACCATCCAACATGATTTGATACTGCGGACACTCCTCGCCCACCACCTTCACTTTACTCTTTTCTACATTTATTTTCAAAGCCCTCCTTGTACACACCCTTTACCAAAATTCTTAAATTTTCTTTAGATTCGCCACACAAAACTAAATCATTAACGTACATTAAGCTGGCCACCCTCCACTCTCCATCAATCTAACCCCCTCCCCTGCCACCCCTACTTTCCATTCTTTCATCACCCTATCCATATACAAATTATGGTCGTTGAGACATAGCACATTCATGCCTCACTCCATTATTAATATTAACCATTCACTTTCCACTCCATTTATTCTTATGCACGCTTTACTGACAGCATATATACATTGATTCCATTAAGCCTATCACCACCACCATCATATATCATTAACACCTGCCACAGAGCTTCACGATTAATCCTGTCATACCCCTGTATTTATAATAATAATTTTGATTAATAATTATAATATAAATTTCTTTTTCAGTTATCGAAGCATTAGTTCAGTTAGTTAATGAGCCGGAGCCTGAGCATCCATTAAGAGCAGACTTAGCCGAAGAATATACCAAAGATAGGAAAAAATTTATGAAAAATGCAGAGGAATTTACCAAAAAGAATGCAGAGAAGAGGCCAGCTGATTAGTCCTTTTTATCTTTATTTTTTAACAAGGGTCGCCTTATCTGTGATTGTTATTTTGCAAGATGTCCTCTTTATCCCTTATATTTATTGCCTTTTTATTTTCTTTGTAATAAATTTTTTTTTTAGTGTTTATAAATTGGAAAAGCCCATTCTTTCTTTTTGTCTTCAGCTTGGACCTACTCAAAACAAGTTTGATTTTATGTACGAAGTAAAACCTTTACAATACTAATGCGTATTTTAGCTAGGTGGGAGTAATATACTATATCAGCATATTGAATTCAATTTTGTGTTTTAATTCTATTACTGCTTATTGAAAACTTTTGCAATTTAATTGATAATTGGGGATATTTTTTATTTATGGGTTTTCATGTTGACTGTCACAATTCATTCCAGCAGTTATTGCCAAAAACTATTTCGCTTATTTCCATATATATCCTTTAATTTAACTTTTAAATGTGCTTTCATCTCATGATGAATTTTATATAGGTAAAACTTGGATAATTTATTACAATTCTTGTAGTTTTATTTTGTTTGATGTGACTGTCATGTAGCAGCAATTTTATGTATAATATCAATCTTAAAATAAAAATTGTTTTACTTTTAAAAAATATATCTTTTAAATAAATTGAATTTGCAAATTTTATAAGATGAGAAATCTTTTTCCAGATAAAAATGTTTCAGTTATATTAAGGGATCAAGAGTACTAAGACTTAATAATTCTTGTAAGAAGTTATTTAATAAACATTTAGATTAGTGCTATTTTTTTAATTCTGAAAATTTAATGAACTTTTAATGCGATATAATTAGATTTTGGACATGTTAGGCCTATAAATCATAGTTATACTTTAGCTGTATAATTTCTTAGTATTCAAATTTGTGTAAAATGGTACATAATGTCATGAATGATTATTAAAATCAACCAGTAAAATGCGTTTTTTGATGATGCGATCGTGCATCAATTTTATAAAAATGGCAACTTTTTTTTTCTTTTAAGCAGGTTTACTTACTACGTTTCCCGTGCCCTTTGTCCCTACCTGTTATTCCACGTTATCGAGTGCATGGGCTGAGATCAATGAACGTCAAGAAGGCTACTGGCCCGGATGGCATCCCTCGTGTATTGAGTGCGTGCACTACTGAGCTCACTCCTGTCCTCGTTCAACTCTACTCTTCATGCCTTAAAACTAATATTTTTTCTCATTGCTGGAAGCGCGCATATGTAACTGATCTCGAAAAAGGGTAGCCGCTCTGAACCTTCCAACTATCGTAGTATAGCTCTCTCTTGTATTCTGCCCCAAAATCTTTGAAACACTCCTTCTCTCACTTCCTGGATCACCCTGAATCTCATGCCCTTTCTGATCACTAGTATCGCTTTCGACACTCGAGATCAACAGGTGACATACTTTCCAATCTCTCAGATTTATAGTCTTCTGCCCTAAGGGATTATGGGGAGTCTTGTGTGATTCTGCTTGACATATCCAAAGCTTTTGATCGGGTATGGCATGCTCGCGGCTCTCCGTTCCTTTTCTCTGGGTTTCCTCTTTTCCCTTTGCTTGCTTTTGTCTAGTTTTCTCTCAGATCGTTCTATATCTGCTCTTGTTGATGGAGTGACCTCTACTTCCTTTCCTGTTTCGGGGTTCGGCTCGATCTCCAACTTCTCACTTTTTATTAACGATCTTCTCTGCTGCACTTATAACTGTTCATTCTTATGACGATAAATCAACTCTCCATTCTTCCACACTTCAAATCTGCTTCCTCTTTAGCATCTAGAGTTTCCTCTCGACTTCATATTTCTAATTCTATTCTTACTGATCTGGGGTTTCCCGGTGGGGTCGAACCAGCCTTGTGAAATTTTAATTTTTTTTTTTTTAAATAACCACATCTCGATTTCTAAAACACCTCCCATCTTTCCTGTCTCCTCCTACGACTTTAACGTCTCACTTGTGAACAACAAACATTTTTGGTCTGAGCTTTAACAACAAATCTTGGAAACCTCACATCACAACGGTTGCCAAAGCGGCCTCAAAGAAATGGGAGTTCTGTTCAGGTTGCAAGATTTTTTTTCTTCAGAACGTTTACACGTTATATAAGGACTTTGTATGGAGTACTGTTCTCATTTTTTTTTTTTTTTTTGGATAGGATTGAGTCGAAGGCTGAAAGACTAATAAACTGTCCCTTACTTTATAACTTCCTTGATCCTCTACCCCTGCGACATGACATTGGGGCACGATCTATTTATTATAGGTTTTACAACGGCAGATGCTCGAGAGAGTTGTCCAATCACCCACTACCACAACTGCGACGCCCTCGTACCACAAGGGGTGCTTTGCTTGAGCAAATTGTGAGCCTTGAAAATTCCAGACTCGATTGTTGTGGTGCCTCCTTTCCAGCTACCTCTGGAATTCCCTACCATATGTTTTTCATGTTCATTTAATATTTCCCTCGTTAAGGCCGTCCGCGATTATTTGGGAGATCTACGTTAGGTTCGAGAGCTTTTCAT
>JABUQX010026139.1:67500-70000 GCA_015478945.1 Trachelipus rathkii
AGTTGGCACATTTATATTTGTAAACGATGTGTGACCTCAAGTTCATGGGATGCTTTCTTTAATCTTAAAGAAACTGCAATTGAGTTGTTGTTAAATAAAAGATATAAGACACTTGCATTGTGGAAAGTTTATGTTTAAGATATTTCTAATCTGAAGTGAAGATCATTGGAAAGGTGTCCAATGTAGTGAAGGCCACTGAACCAACCACAGTAGTTTTTAAGGAACATCATTTGCAATAGTTTTAAGGCGACAAGTGTTATCGAGAAGCGTTTAAAATGATTGAAACGGTTGGTCGGGAGAGAGGCTAAACTGACAAGTAACTACAACTGGGTTTCTTCTTCATGAAAACTCTCCAGCTTAACAAATAACAAAGGCTTGTGTATGCGGAACCTTAGACCTGCAATTTTTATGATAAAGGAGATAGAAATACAGAAATTAGTTCCGCAAGTAAAGTATTATGGGGCTTGCGATAATAGAAAGTAGCAAGTCCACAATACTTTTACATGGGAACTAATTTGCTTTAGTTCTATTAATCCTTTAATCATAATTGAATAATACGAAGCGTTTGTGATAGAATGAAATTTTAGTATTTTCTTTTGCTTTTAATTTAAGACAGTTTTTTCGTTTTGTTCATGTCATTTTGTGTTACGCTTTCGATAAGAAATGGCTCACTACAGTTTTAGTAGTAATTTCCTGCTTCAGGGTTCTAACACTTTCTGGAAAGTCAGGGGAAAAAATCAGTCAGGGAAGGTCAGGGAAAACGTTTTATGATATGCTGAAAGTCAGGAAAATTCCAAAAGACTTCCAGGAGAGTTTGAAACATAGCAAGGCAAAAAGACTGATCAATGGAAAAGTTTCATATTTTTTGAAGTAATATTTCTTTTTCCTTTTACTGTATATTAATTGTGTAATGAGAGATGTATTTGATAAAGTGAATGAAAAGGATGGGGGAGGGAACGACATCCCCATAAATCTACTTCTTTCCTGTTTCTTTCTATTTTTAGTTCACTATTACTAAACTATTCTTCCTATTCTGTAGCCGTAGAGGTTGTTTCCAAGTTCATCTATTCTTCAGTTTTTTATATGGACATATTTGTATTTTATGACTAATTTTTTTTTTTTTTTTTTTTTTTTAGGTTTGAACGAAGTGATTTTTGGATTTTTTGTGCAGTTTGACAGCCGAAAATCTCTCAACACCAACCATTACAAAATGTTTCTGTTCAAAATACCAAAGATGTATTTCTAAAATGAAAACTGGCTTTTTTTTAAAAAATGCTTTCCTTAGAACGTGAATCATTTTTAAGAAAGTTCCAAACGTCAACCGAACCTTGGTTCATTTCTGTTCACAAGATTTACAATGTCCTCGTACGTAATATTATGGAAAGATTCTTAAGTCCAGTAAAAGGACTGCTACAAACAACTAAGCTCTTTGTATTAGATTTTTTACTATGACAGACAATTTGCGTGAATGTAAAAGGTATTAATCTTGGATTTCAAATAAAAAAAAATTCTCAAAGAAGTCACTTCGAATGAAAGTAATATCCTAAAATTCAAACTTGAATTCCAGACTGTGCTAATCAAAATGACAGAAAAGATATTAGAAAGATGTCCTCTGAAGTACAAGCCTGTCCAAAGGGCTCTCATCATTGGATCCTAGTATAATTTTTCATCAGCCAGAACAAGGGAAACAAAGATTTGCTTTATTGCTAGAGGCTTTGTACACCAATAGCCGAATCACAGATTCTGTTGCTGATAAAGCAAAAGCACAATGCACTCTACTTTGCAGTGAAGCTCATTCTACCTTTGAATTAAAATTCTTCATCAGCCAGAACAAGGGAAACAAAGATTTGCTTTATTGCTAGAGGCTTTGTACACCAATAGCCGAATCACAGATTCTTTTGCTGATAAAGCAAAAGCACAATGCACTCTACTTTGCAGTGAAGCTCATTCTACCTTTGAATTAAAATTCAAAATATTTTTGTATGGTGACTGTCCTTCTAAGAGGCTTGATGAATTTTTTTTCTTATATAAGTACCTGGGAATCAATGTTAATTGCCCGGAAATTGGTGGCGAAATTATTAAAAGTTAACAGATCTGAAGCCATCGAAGTGCAGACAGTGGAAGGAGGGTTTTCTGCAAATAAAGCAATTTTAGTAGAGAATCTGAAAAAACATAGTCTGATTTCTCAAAGAACAGTGCACAATGCTATAGATCTCATGAAAGTATCATAAAGTTCCTATCACTCAAAAAATGTTGACAAATGTAAGAGCTACTCCATAGGAGATATGAAGAACATTTCAAGAAAAAAAGAAAATTTATTCATACAGATCAATAAACTTGAAGAGCAGAGAAGATGTTAAAACTGAAAGCTTTGACAAAGAAGACGCTATACAAATCAAAAATATTCAGTTTCTTGAGAATGAAAGCATAATCGAAATTTCAAGATTTAGAACTTTTTTGATCACAGTGGACGTTATTAACCTAGGCTATTAATGTAAGC
>JABUQX010026139.1:72500-85000 GCA_015478945.1 Trachelipus rathkii
GTTGTTAAAAAACAGGAAATATCACGCATTCCTCTTTCTTCTCTTGGAGTCAGCTTAAACTGGTTCTTAAACATCCATATTTTAATACAGTAAATTGACTTAGACATCCAACGTGCCCTATGATATGCTCCCGGGACTTTAAATCTGATTCCTGATGTCGGAGTGTTACCAAGGAAAATCAATGTCAGCTCTAGAAATTCCTTGTAATCATTACGAGAGTGGTGTTTCTGAAGCTGCGCTTCAACAAATGTAACGATATCACCAGCTTCTGTTATTTTCTCTTTGATGACAGGGTTCTCTGCGGCTGTTTGGTACTTTGTCGTATCAATTTTCACCCACGCCGATTTAAATCTCTTAAAAAGAGTAATGTCAGGTCCAGAGGAAGCAGGCAAAGAGACAGAAACAGCTGCTTCCAATGTTAATTCTAAAATGTGATGGCGACAAGCTAGCCACAGCATGTGTTTACCCATTCTTTGCTCTAGTAACATACAGGCACCACTCTTATTACCTGTGTTGGCTGGAGTGGTGTCAAAGGACATGCAACTTGAACTTGCTTAGATATAATCCCATTGGCAATCTAATTGATATACAGCATCTGCAATATTTTTACCTGTTGAGCGCGGGTAAGCTTCGGAACACGGGCAAGAAGCTTATCGACACCTAGTCCAAAAATTAGGACTGGCAGTCGTTCAATTATTTTCATGACCGGTAAATATCTTTCCATCAATTTGCCATCGCAATGTATTTGGCAAGGGACAATCTGTTTTTGAATCCTTCAGCAAGTTTTTCTGAAATTTTCTTCCTGTTTTGTTGACTTGCTCGTCTTACTGATGAATAGCTGATGCTGTATTTTTCACAGTTGTGACCAAGAGCTTTCTACTGCTGGGTTCAAGATTTGTGAAGCAGATCTTTCACTTATTTTGGTAGCATCAAGAGCTGCAAGCATGGATGTGTCCATAAGTTTCAATCGTTTTGGCTTTGATTTCGTTCCTCTCGACGTTGATGGCTGATGAGGTTCTAACACATTCTTCATCTGATGATGAACTATTGTTATTCGACCCTGATGTGCTTGAACTTGACAACGCAGCTACATCAAACGTTGCTGCTTCTCTCTTTCTCTTTGTAACAAGCAATGACTCCCTCTCTCTGGCAATCTTTTTCTTTCCGTAATAACGTTTTATCCCACTCCAACCATTTTGCCTTGTCTTTTTTCCCGTTGGAGCATCAAAAACGCACGATCTTCGTACTATATAATGTTTCATGTCACCGATTGCTATATTGCACAATGCGCCATATTATAATCAACACTAGTACTTATAGATAAGTCGTTTTTTTCCTCCACATCTATCTATGTCTTATATCATTGACCAGATCACGACTGACCTGATATTCTACTTATATTTACTGTTCTTTTTATATTTTTCACCCTCAATAATCTATTGTTATTTAAGTATTATTCATCTTTATTTAATATCGAGACCGTCATTAGGCAATTATCAACACTGTTGGATGCCTGCTCTCTTTTCACCCACATCTGTCATTACTGTTATACCGATTTAACCTTACATAATTTTATTATAACTCACTCTGGCAAGTACGATCAGAGCGGGGTTTACTAATATTTAATCTACTCTGTTTGTTTTGTCTCAATATCTTTGAGTAGATATCAAACACTATTAGCCATTTGTTATCTGTTGAATAGAAAGATAGCGTGTAGTCTCTCTCAAGAATTCTATTTAGTATATATTAAGCTTGAATTTATAAACTCATACTTTCTCGTTTGTAAGCGCGTTGATATAGACACCTCTTCCATATTTAAAATTAAGATGACACTTCTACAAACATTGAGTTCACTAGTCGACGTTAAATTAGAGTTACATATAGCCTCTACGTGTCTTTGGTCAACAATCAACGACTTGTTTCTTATCATAAAGCTGTTTAGTGAGTTATAAGCTTATTACATCGTTATTATAAAGTTTTATTTGATTAACTGGATAAAGTGTATATGCCCAATATATTTAACCAAAATTTCCCACCGAAATTGTATTAATATAATGGGTAATCTGTAAACCCTTTTCGTGATTGTTATTTTGTGCTATTAGCTATTGTCAATTTGATATATTTTAACGCTTTATTTGAATTATTACAATCTATTTAACTAATCACACTATTATTACCATACTTTTAGCTTATGATGATCATACATCAATCTTCGATATTATAAACACCGATTCTAACTATATTTAAGCTCACACTTTAAATGTTACTAATGAGGGTTAGTTACAGACTTCATAAAAGCTTATTTTCATATATGAGCGTGAAATTTATTGCTCACACTTAGTTATGTTTTTTTTACTAGACTATATACATCATTTTACAGAGTGTTGTGTCCTCTGAGTAATTCTCGTTTATAGGTACGAAAACTTTTTTTTCGACATTCAATCTAATCCATATATCAAGTAAGTTTAATATACTTTACTTAACTTTAATGATATTTACTCCCTTATTCCTTTCACTTAAATATTTATTCGGTGTGGGTTTCTATTATAGTTTTACATATATAATATATATAAATAATATATTTAACTATATGGTAATTAGTACTATAATACTTTTATCATTAACTTTACGTACTCTTATATAAATTATATATATATATATAAAAATATTTTTTTATATTTTTATAAATAATATAAAACTCAATTATATAAATATATTTATTTTTATAATACAATATAGTATGTAAAATATATTATTCCATTTACCAAATTGCTACCTTATATTACTTTTATGATAAATAAATACATATATTAAAATTATTTAATTAAATATATAACATAAAAAATACTATAATATAAACTGATAATAAATATATATAAAATATTATAATAAAATGGGTGAGTCGGGAGGAACGGGCCAAACACCCATGGTATTGTCGGATATGTACACAGATTAACATAATGTAAAAAATATTACTTATCATAATAGCTCATATTTATCAGATTACATTTGTTTTTCATTCTAATATCTTGCACGATATGACAATTATATATCCACTTTTATTTAATAAAGTTAATAATATTTATTACGCTATCTATAAAATTTTTAAATTCTTAATTTTAAATAATGTTCGAAAATACCACTTACGCACTATTGAACACTCCTTTAAACATATATCTTGAGTTTGATCTATGAGCTTATAATAATCGCTTTTTAGAATTAAACATATATGATCAATACGGAATTGACAGATGCTACTAGATATGTATATCAAACTCTTAATAGATAATCGGATACACGAATGAAATGATTATATGTATTAAACTTCCTATACTGGCGTCATAGTGTTATGTGTTTTATGACAGTGATTACATGTTCATTTCCTTAATTAAACTTAAACTTTAAATCTGCAGAAGCCGGTGTACCATTATTAAGTGTTATACAAAACTTTTAATAATTAGCCGAACACACTATTTATTTAAAATCTCTCGATATTGTCAAATATGTTGTATTGTTTATTGTTATATTTGCATATTAGGGACGTGCTACATTGCTGCTGTGAAAGCATATTAATCAGTCAATTCGGTTATTTTTCCATCACATTGATTATTCAACTACTATTTATTAAAATTGTAATATTTCTCAGACGTTTTTTCCATCTAAAACTGTGTGAGAACTAGGAAAACTTCCCATGTGCTGATATAAACACCCCGATTACAAGAAGCCTCCCTGCGCCAAGGATTTTTTTATAAGAAGAAGTAGAGAGATTATTCCCTTTAGATTATACGCTCATAGATTACATAAAACAAGTAAAGATTTCACAAACTTTACCAACAAGTTATATTATCCATCTGTTTTAACATAAACCCTAGATATTACATCGAATCATAACTTTTACATTAAAATTTTGATACAAGCTCGGGTCATGAACAGAACTTTTGGTATACAATTAAGGGTAGTCTTCACGCAAATAATCGCTTGACACTCATAAATTTCTTGAGTATTGCATTAAGCATACGTGATGTAGGAACCTATTATATAAAGATAGGCATTGATCTTATGTATAATTCTGACACAGCTGAGCAGATTGCCTTTTACCCCTTCACCTATTGTTTCATGAGATGTTATCCCATATGTAGCAGTACTCGACTGAATAGTGTGTAAGAACTGCGTATGAGAAATTATTATAGGAGGTGTGCATATATAAATCTCATTATACAGTTCGATGTATAGATACCAAGTAGGTCAGCTCTATAACTTCTACAACTCGGTTGTAACTGCATTCATGTAGCCTTGACAGGTACGCTTTCGTTCGAGCTATATATATGATACTCACTCAACAGTCATTGACTAGTGACTCGTGCACGAGACTGTAGATATATTCCCATGCGGCGAGCTCGTGGGTTGGGGTGGTGGGAGAGCGGCGCTACGCACACCAGTAATAAGAGAGACCGTCTTTTTAAGTTTAACTTTATGTAGTTGAAGTAGCCTAGTATGCAAATTAGTAACACCAGTATATATAGAATGGTTATACTGGTAAACTCTCGCTGTGAGTAGGTCGCGCTTGTGGGTATGAGCGATAGACTTGCGTTACTATTTATATGGGCTCAATTCACTCATTTTGAAGAACATTCACCTACAACCACGCGCAGTACTATACTTTATTTATGGCAATTATTTCTATATTGACTCAAGTTGTGAGGATTACAAGGACTTATTTGGTTATAATGGCTATATCATCATAAACACTCCAGATTGCTAGTTATCTGTGCTAGCTATTTGATAAAGGTGGAAGCATACATTTACACAATGTCGTCTGCTCGTCTTGGTGTCAGGAGACACATTGTTAGAGATCGGCTCGAGTTTCATCGCAGAGCGATATAGAGATATACGTCATCGTAGATATGTCCACAATCTATGTAATGGACTCTCTAGGTGTTCCAGACATAATCATCTGTAAGCTTCATGATTTATTGTTTAATTGCTGAGATAGAGTTTCATTAACTGACGTACTACATTGAGTAAAAGTCGACATTCTCCAGATACAGCTTTATGACGTATTTATAAATTGCTTTGGAGGGACATTCATATATTAGGAAGCATTGTATAAGATAATTCAAGGCATGAGCAATTCTTCAAGTTTACATGCCCATTTTCGTAGATCGCTGCATTAAGCGCTCGTAATATGGTAGATTAATTTGTTTTCAGGAGGACCAATGTAAATAATTAGTTTTATGATGTACAATGAGCTAGTATCTCTCAAGGACACATGTTCTCGGTAAATGTATATTCTATGTCTATGTGATTAATTACTGAATGTGTGATTGATCATCTGATTAAGTTGTTTTAAATATGTATTATCGACTACTATTGTATTCAGGAGACATGATAGCAATTCGACTATATATATTTAGACTTTAATACGGATAAGATTTGTTATTGATTATTTTGTTCATTATAGTATCTCTGTGTATCATTCACGCTCCTCCGATCAACATACTCACTAATAAAATTGTACTATAACTATAGTTATAAATTATTGTATATAGATATAATATATTAAGAGCTTATTATTTTATACATATTATATAACCATTTTAATTATATATTCATGTGTACATAATCTGATATTCTCATACTCATTACCTTTTTTCCAAATATCGAAGTTTAAGAACGAATCCAAAAATTCCTATACAAATATAATAATATATTATATTATTAATATTATTTATATAAACTATTATATTATATATATAATACATATAATATATATATTATATATATATTTATATAATATATATTATATTACTATATATTAATATATATATATTATATTCTATTTATATTATTTAAATATAATTAATAATTCAATCATAATCTATCACATTTTAGCAAGTAAGGTAAATTTAAACTTAACATGCACCAATATTTTATATACTTAAAACATTATTTATTCTTTATACACTGACGACATACAACATATGAAAACTCTCATCATGGCAATACACATTTTTATCGTGTATTACATATATCAATAACTTAATAACTTAATAACTCCTATTTTTCATATGACTTTATTTATTTTTACAGGTATCATATAGGTATTTTCTGTTTGTTGATCTTAAATATTACTATATATTATATTATTCATATTCATGCTATATAATGTTTGGTATAATTTAAATTCAATTTTTTTACGTTTGTTCTGGTATAATTATTAGTCTAATCACATTTAATCTCATTATTATTATTATTTATTAATATTATATCATTTATATTATAATATTATAATAATATATATACTATTATATAGGATAATTAATTGATTATTTGTCTATGTAATTATATAGATATGAATACACCTAATTACTGTCTAATATATACTTATTCTAATCATAGGTTGATCTAAACTCTCTACTTTCATTATTAATCATAATATATTGATTATATTATTATAATTATTTATTAAGCTCTGGACGAATTAAGATATCACATAACCATATATTATCTTCAAGGAATCGTAGTTGACTACAACCTTATGGAACTTAATATATTTACGATCCACAAAACTTAAGAATACTTTATTTCTGTCAAACACTATATATTATACACCTTATTAGACTTACAAGTGTCCAAAATTATTAGCACACTATGATATAAATAACAGTGAGTTAATAATCTTAGATTTATATAAATTTATAATATATATGATATATATCGTATTTTTAATTTCAATAATTTGTATAACATCTACAATTTCATAACTATTAATATAGTTGAATATAATGTATTATATAAGTAAGACTATTGGTTAATACTTTATATTACTCACAAATTAAAGCTAAAAAATTTAATTTACAATTAGCAATAATAGATATCATATATTACTCATGATATATAATAAACTAACACATATTACTCCGAATAGTTCAAGAATAATTATTAACTCATAATATAAATAACTATCTATACGTGTGATAATATTCGTAGTATTAATATTATTGACTCATACTTTTCTATAGCAGTTATATTCTTATTACTTAATACATACAGATATATAATACAAACTTACTTAACTATACAGTCATACTTATTATGATGATTTTACTGATCATTGGATTATGTTTAGTCACAGTTTAATCTGAGCTTATATAAACTTAGATACCTATTAATGTTATTATACGTTCTGTCTGTAGACTGCTTGATGTAGTACTATAGTTGGCATTTAACTGTTTTAAATTATGGAATATAGTAGCGTACAACTCAGTATATCATTACTTAACAGCGTATCATTAATAATACTTGGCTTATTATTATTATATATCACTATTCTAATATTCTCATTAATATAGTAATTTTTCTGAGATTGAGACTTCATTATCATCATGCTAGGGAAACATAATATAGTGACATATTTTTTATTGTATTATTAATATAAACTATTTAATGTAAATACATAACTCAATAATTAGATACAAAAAACAATACTAGAGTGAAATAATAGCTCGCTTCTGTATACTGTCTAGTATGACGTTTAATAGTATACATGTGTCGCGGATAAATGACTACCTAGCATTTCACTAAACATTATTAGTGTAATCTTAGTAAATAAATATTGTATACTACATTTATAATTAGTCCTCATAGTAATCGAAAATTAAATAAGATACATAAACTTTAATAAAATTATTTAATGTCTATAGGTGAAAATATATTATTACCAAACAAGAACAAGATATATTAGAACGCAAACAGTATACCATAGTAGGTCTTGAGTTCAAATTAAACAAGAGTTAGATAGTGCATAATAAACGTATCTTTATATATAACTTTATATTTAATAGTCTTGTATTTATTGATAATATATTTGTAACTCGAACATGAATTAATTGATTACCTTGATAATCAATGATTACTATGATTAATGTACGTAATGAATCGTTGAGATTATTTTTTGATGCTCCATTAGTGATAATATAGATGACAATGTGTAAATAGGTTTGAAGTATAAGTTAGTGATTATATTATAATACGTATTTATAATATATCTGTAGTAATACAAATGTAAAACATTGTATTTAGCCATAATGAAGAGAGGAGAGTCATTTGATTACTTTATATTGATATCTTTTATCAAAAGAGAAAAATAATGAGATAGAGCAGTCTCATGTATTGTATATATTGATAGCTGAACTCATGATTTTTTATTGTATCTAAAAGTATTTTTACTATTCAAGTCATTATCATATTTACATCAGAGTTTCGATTAACAATAAAGATTCTTCTATATATACACGATTGATATGTATAAGAAATACTTTTGATGTTATAGTTATATACATTACTACTATATTAGAATACTAACCGTATCATATGACCGAGAGATTGAAAACTCTATATACTAATGAGACACCCTTATAACTCACAATAATTATAATACTATTTTTAAAAATATTTTCATATATATAATACTATTACTATTTATTATATATACAATTTATTTCCATATTAACTTATACTAATATATATAACTATTTTTTAATCTTTATTATATATATATTATACATTAGTAATACATATTTTAACTAATAATAAACTTTAACGAAAGTATATCAGACTACCATTATAACTTTAATGTTTGAGAACTATCATATCATTATGCTGTAGCTCACTCATTATGACTTTGCTTATAATTCATAAAAATTATAGTATTAAGAATAATGTATTTATATCATCATGCTTCACAATAAATCTAATGTAATTCTTCCTTATGTCATGTATTAAGAGCATCTATTATGGTAAAACATACTTAGTGGCATATACTATATTACAAGCATTAATGCTTATATTATACTCTACTCATAGATAATACTAGTTTATTACCAGAGAAATCACAATTACAGTATCTATCAAAATAATACACGTATAATATATTAAATACTAATACATAGTAATTAATAATCTCATTCGTCATCTATAGCAATGACTTGATAATCTTATATATATTAATACTACTATCTATTATTGATACATTGATCTACTCTATATGCTCATAATAATTCATATCTCAATTTAGCGGATATATGATAAGCACAACTATTATTTAATTTTTTATAGGAAGAATTAATAATCACTACTCGTCATAGAAAATATTACTTGAAATTCGTACTATTATGTTTCATAAGTTTACTTATCTACATTTCATCCTGGACTATAGGTGTTCAGATTTATATCATTTATGGTGTTCCGATCGATTCTATTCTATATTCAGTTACCTTATACATGGAACTATATACTAATCTTATTGTGACGATTATGCTTTCATAGTATATATAACTCTACTATTATAATATTATAACTTCTTGTCAATATTTGGGCACTATTCTTAGAATAATTTTATTTATAGATTCATAAGCTTTTCAAGTGTCATGTATCTCATTCCTGAAACTCACTACTAATATCTTACTAAAGCCAACAACAGAGTATTAATTTATAAAGTAGATAGAGTTGTAATCTGTGTTTGGATATACACTAGAGCTAATAAATATGCGTCTATTATATGTTAGTGTTGCTCTGCTTGTCGCATCATAATACTTTTAGAATTCAACATTGATATATATAGACAGCTTAGCTTTTAAATTACTGTCTCTTTGCTCATATGCACTTACCTTCTTGGTACAATATGACATTACTCTCTTTATATATATTTTAATAAGATAGAATTTTATAATAAATATCTAGAGGTAGCGTGGGTATTGAACATTGAATTACGATAACATAAGTATTAATCATACTAAAATAACAGACTACGCTATAGAGCAACCACTATACGAGTATATGTCCTATATCATATACGCAGAAAATATACTCATAGAATATGTAGTGCTTATCGAGTTTAAATATATGGATATTAAATAGCGGAGACTATTACTAATAGAACACCACCTTCTCTCGTAATATATTTTAGATATATATCAAACGTGAATTTCTCGTAGATCTATTGAGACCATTATGAATATATTTTATCTTTGGTTGTAAATAATAACATTAATTCTTCACGACATCAGGTATAATATCAGATTATAAAAGTATCTACTGTGAAAGTCAAATTATATCATAGGGCATACGTATTATGGATGGTATAAGGCATTATTATACTTGTTAAATATATTAAATAATATCTTACGGTGTTTTAAGTTATCAATAGTTTTAATGACTATTAAGTATATCATAAGGATAGATAAATAAGTAGAACTGTACGTATGGTAATATATTTAATTATGATATTTTTCTTACAACAAATTATTTAATAAATTATATATGAGTGGTCTTGGGTCATTTTAGCCATTTTATATATATATATAAGTATGTCCTCAATTATATATTTATATAATATTATATATATTTTAGGATCTTATTTCTTAATACATAGGTTACTAAAACGAATATGTTGCTTTATAATATAATGTTATATGATATTACACATTTAGCTTAAGTGACTCTATTAGTCTCATCTTTATAATTAATAAAGTTTTGAGACCGCCATTTATTATGTATGATATATATCTCTTAGTGAGTAAACTTTATGTTAGTTTAGCTATTAACTTGTACTATTATTTTATGATTCACAAGCGGTTTATTGATACTATGTAATGTCCTAAATAACATAAAATAAAGAGGCCATGCTTCTAATGAATAACAAGTGGTGAATTTTACTCACAGACGGAAATATATAGCTAATACTCTATACTCAATCATTACTCTGAATAACTTCAGTATCTATACAAATAAACAATATGCAGGATATTTCTCACGTTATACGCACTAATACTAAAAACGATTACTTTTGATCATACTTATATAATCATTGCCTCACACATTTATATAGACAAAGATGCTGCAGAGTAGATGAGAATTATAAATGACGAAGCTATATATAATGTATATAATATTAATAGTACTAGTAGAAGAATATCCGTTAATGTAGAGCTTATAAGTGATTTTAGTATAATGATATACTGCAGAGTAGGAGTGAATGTGGCTAGGTGACTATAATTAAAGATATACACATACTATAAAACTTAGTAACTAATAATATATATATATATATGTATGAAAAGACAGTAACAGTCATATATATAATACTATCAAAGATTATATTTACTAATTAAATTATTCATAGGGTAATTCTATTAAGCATAGGACAAATATAAATAAGATAACATAATACCTTTAACTATATATTTATATATATATCTCATATGAGGATAATAATAATATATTAGAGAAAATGTGTTACCTTCTTAGGATCACAAGCGGGATGAGAGAAATCTATATATTTTGTTGTAGGAGCTACTTCTAACGCGATCCCATCCATGTAAAAAAAGGTAATAATGACGTACTTATTAATATAATTATATGACTGTGCCTCAATGGGATATATTAGTATTAGCTGAGAATAATTCAGCACTGATATCAAATATATATTTTATATATATTATAATATCGAAACCTTTGAGTAGCACCTTTCATAATCGGCTCTCCTTCGTTATCCCTACTAGACATGAGCGCAGGATCCTGAGATGACACGTACTCGCCATTGGCACACGGAAGCAATACAGATGGATATGTTGATATGTATTGTAACGAAAGTCAAATCACCACAATCTTGCTACGCTGTGATGGGTCTGATAAAGAATAGTCTCACCCTCTGCACACCAACCTTATTAAATGAACAATGGCTTGCAGTCATAGCACCGTATTTGCTATATAGATTCCCATACACACATATACTATCCCCATATAGGTAGCTATCTCTATTAATTCCTCTATTAAATGATCTGGAAATATTCATTATTTCAGTATATAATGTATATGAGGTTATTAATAACTACTCAAATTTAGATACTACATGAGTATAGTCACCTATACTACAATTTATACTACCTTACACAAATATATAATCGGGGCCAATATTCATTATATCTAATTTTATAATTGACATATCATTTTTCTTTTATCTAACATCGTCACAACTATAGTATAAACAATCAGCACATTCTTATATACTCACTTCAGTACATTTATATACCTTATTACTTGACTTCACTGATCTACTCAAATTCATCTTACTTGTTTCTTCTCTGGTCCAGTCTGATAACTATTATATCACGCTAGCAAACAGCTATATACATATATTATATATATAATATCCATTCCGATTAACCAAACCCGACTTATTATATCTATTTTACATCATTTTACCCATTATGACAATATTCCATATTAATACATACTCATTTTATATTTCATCATTTTTAAATGCAAAAGTTTTATCAGTAATTATCTAATCCGCTCTTATTTTCACTATTTGTCAATTCTACAACTGCCTAATTCAGTCACTCTTAATAATTACATCTCTCATTCATGAACATGTATTGTACCTAGATTTATAACCTATCTTATTAAAGCACTCCTCACAATTACACGCGTGAACAGAA
>JABUQX010026139.1:90000-110000 GCA_015478945.1 Trachelipus rathkii
ATATATATATATATATATATATATATATATATATTGTTATATATTCTTGTTATACATAGTCGAGGTATTATATATAAAGATTATAGCATACATATATACATATCTATTAAAGAAAGTATATTGGTTATTATGTTGGTATACCTTGTGATATACAAAAACATATAGGGTTTCATATATACATATATGAGTTATATATATTATATATATACATATATATATTATATTGTTATTACATATTATTATTATTACATATATATATGATATATATATATATAAATAGCATACATATTATTATTATTATTATTATTATTATTTCATACATACATATATATTATTATATTTCATATTTCCATATACATATACTATACTTCATATTACATATATTATGTTTATATGAGTTAGAGTTCAGCATATATAGTTATGTTGCTATATATATATATATACAGCAGCAAGTTATATATATATATATTATATATATATATATATATATACTCAAGTCTTTCCAGCTCTTTTATCATAATGATTGGAATGTCCTACTGATTGCTGGGACTTGGATGTTGTTATCACAGAAGGAACAATAGTTGTTAGTGTTGGTCCATCGTGAGAAAAGTTTTGGCAATTGAGAAACGTTGGGCAGTTTTTAGAAGTACTCAATTCTCCTGACTCTTCAAGATGAAGTGCCACAAGAGGAAGAGATTTGACAACTTTTGGCAGTGGGCGTATTTTTTTAACTTTTCTCTTGTCTTGTTTAGGTTTCCAGATTTGTCTTCCTACAACCTAAATAGAACAAGAAAAAAATCAGCTTTTTATAATGAGTTTAATTTAAGATATTAAGGCTTTAAATGCGTCAAAAGTGAAGGTGAAGGTCCATACTTACCTGAAGAGTAACACCATAATACGGAAGACTTGCCACAGATTTTTCTTTATCTTGATAAATAAGCTCAAATTTTCCTGTATCTGCACTTTTGCTTTGGCGGTAATCAACCACAACTGAAATTATTAGTTAGTGAATTTTAGGAATTTTAATAGTTTTAATAGTTCAGGAATTATACAGTGTGTGAAAATTACTATAGAAGATTTCTTTTGACAACGTTTTAGAAGTTAGATTTGTATATGTGTGTAAATAGATTATGGTATAAATTATTTAAGTTAGTTGTTATTAACCATATTATGTGTATACTTTAAAACTAAATTGCTTGAGATTTAGAATTGAAGTATTTAATTTAAACTAAGTAGTAAATTCTCGTTTATGGGAGTGGTGGATAATTTGGGTGTCTGTAAGTAATTTTTGCATGTTAAGTTTAGTTGATCATTTATTAAAAGTAATAACCTGTAAAATTGCAAAATTGAATGTATAATTGAGGAATCTAGTTAATAAATAGACTAATGAACAATTGACAATTGATATCTGAGTCAGAATATTTAGAAAGATATGGCTACTGTGTTTCGAATATGACTGGCATAATGCAAGAGTCTTAATGGCTCTATATGGCTTCTTCTGTCCCTTCTTTACTACTGAATTTAATGTTTTATATACTAGTTTCATTTTTGGAAATAATTTGGATTAAATTATGGATTTATTATTTTTCATATGTAAAACGAAAGATAAAATTTTTTTGAGAAATTATCTAAAAATAGATATCTACACGTATTAACTTTCCCCCTTGGATAATATGTTATACAGTATACGTAATTAATTATGATATGAAGAATATATATATAATATATATATATATATATTGTTATTATTATTATTAAGTTATATATATGAAAAGTGTTATGATATGTATATATTATATATATATATATATATATGAGAGTATATATATATATAGATATATATATAAGGCATCTAAAAGTTTATCCTACATGGCCATCGTAAGCATTTAAATCCCAAATTTTCCCCAAAATCGACAACCTAATCAAATAAAGAAATACACATAGATACAACCAAAGCCAAATTTTAAACCTTAAAAATAAAACAAACAACCTAATCGCTGCAGACCAAGAAAAAAATTGGCAACTGTATTCTCAATCACTAAGCTATAAAACCAATACACGAAACTATACCATGCTATTAAATAAAAATTTACACTTCACACGTCATTCAACCACCACCAACCCATGAAGCCGTTTCACATAAAACAAAATACTCAGCCAAAAACCTAATGCAATGTTCTCGCATGTCCCACTTTTCAAAGATCCGTCACAAACCCACAAACCCAACAAATGGGCAAATTGAATAATCAAATGGTTAAAAAATTCAAAGCCAACCAAGAAAAGCCCACCATTCACCTTCCTAGAAGTACACAATATCATTAAAAACCTCAAAAACTCCCAAGCTGAAGGACCAGACCTCATATCCAATATTCACTTCATACTCCTGGGATCAATTGCAATCCTAACGCAAATATTTAACAATACATGGCAAATCAACACTACCATACTTTTGGAAACAAGCACACATAATATAAATATTAAAACCAAATAAAGCACCTAACTAAACCGCTCACACGGATCCATATCCTTACTCTCCACAATATCCAAAGTATTTGAAAAATTAATTCTTCTCACAATTTCCCACCTCGCCCACTATCACCATCTCAAATCTTACCCTCGATACCAACATGAAATTTGTCCCACACATTAATAATATCACCTCAAGAACTGTAAGCTAAATGCACTGAAAGCACTGACCAAAATAAATTTTGGACAAAAAAGAAACTTTGCAATAGTCTGTAGATAATACAGTACGTCCGCCCCCTTCTTAAATTCTGCATCGCCTATCTGCTTGGGCCCCAGTAATATCACAATATAATAATAAAAAATTAGAAATTATTCAAAACACTAAGGTTAATAACAGGCTGCCTTTCCATCACACCCATCCATCATCTACGAACTGAAACAAACATTCTCTCAATTAAAGAATACTTTGACATGGTTGGGTGTCAATTATATACCGTAAATCCCTCTCTATATATTACCCTCTACATCAAACATTCTAACAACCCTACACACCAAGAAGGAAAAAAAATGCATACTATTCAAACATGTACAACACTCTTCCACCCCCAAATACTCCCATTTATAAACGCATTCATATACATGTAACCAAGAGAGCAATCTCCTCATACCCAAGCAACATCATATTCCAAAAAAAGCCCACAAGAAATACCCCATAAAGAACAAACCTTGGACTTTAAAACTCGTGCTCGTGTAATATTATCCCAACTTCTCTCTGGGCACCACCACTCCATTTAAGAATATAGATTTGGAATAAATAATAAATCTTCTCCCACCCCATTGCCAAATATGTTTCTCCCAGACGCCAAACGACACAAAATATTTCCTACTAGTTGCCCAACTTTGACAAACATTCGACGCAACCTCTCAATTGTTTCATTGGCAATCCTCTGGGCCTGGCCTGTTTGGGTTTCACAATATCTCGACTACACCCGCTACTCTCGGGGGTGGGTAACAAAGTAATATATATATATATATTTATATATATATATATATATATATATATATGTTATATAAATATATATATATATATATATATGAGTAGTTAATGACGAGTTATATATATACATATCACTGTATATATATATATATATATATATATATATAAAAAAATATATATATATATATATATATATTAGTATATATATATATATATATATATATATATATATATATATATATAGTATAGCATATATATATATATATATATAAAAATAGATATATATATATAATATATATATATATATATATATATATATATATATATATAACCTAATAGTATGTCAGTTTAAACCTCTTCATGACACATCTCTTTTGGTGACGCTTTGTAGTTGCTGCCATGCAAGGTGAAGAGTTAATTCTCTATTAATCAAGGCCTGTATATATGAGTTACAGCAGCATATTATATATATATATATATATATATATATATATATAAGGTTATAGCATAGCAGTATATATATATATATTATATATATATATATAATATATAAGAGGGAGGGAAGAAGCGCTCTCGAAGCGATTAGATTCCTCCCATTGGGCATTTGAGTTAAAGTGAGAAAAATTAAATAGAGTAGGAAAAACAGGTGATGACAAGGAGTTACACAGAGCAAAAATGACTGGAAAGGAGTTATCACAACGAGCGAGTCTGCGGTTTTCAATCCTAACTCAAAATTCATGCGAGAGTAAGGGACCCTCTGTGCTACGAGAGCAACGCAATGGTGGTGAAATGAGAGAGGTCAATTTTCTCAAGCACCTGCCGCTATAGCACCTATAGAAAAGAGATTGTGCGCCATCGTCACGTCGCAGAGATAGAGCGTCCAGAGAATTAAAAAGTAGGGAAAGGTTTATTAATCTCTTAGCTTTAGACTCAACGATATCCTAAAGAGGGGTGGAACCAAAGCTTCCCCAAATGTGAGAACAGTACTCCAAACAAGGGCGGATAAATGGAGTAGCTGTGCAGAAGAAAACATTTCAGCAGCCAGAACAGAATTCCCAGCTTCTTTGAAGCCATCTTAGCAACCGTTGTGATATGAGGTTTCCAAGACAATTTATTGTTTATGTTAAGACCAAGAATGTTTATGTTGTTCACAGGTGGGACGTTAGAGCCGTCGAAGGAAATAGGAAAGTTGGGAGGCGTTTTTGAGAAGGAGATATGAAGTTGTGTTTTTAAAAAGTTGAATTATGAATATAGATAACTGTCGTCGCAGTTGGACGTATTAAAAACAGAAGAGAGAAAGGGAAAAAGAGAAAATCTAAGGTAGTGATTAATAAGGATTCTAAAAGCTTCAATAGAACTACTGTGTAACATTATAAAAGAATTTTTGACTGAGAAAAGATGTTAGGGCCAGACGATTATTAAGTAAACAGTTAATAAACTTAATCAGAATGTACATAAAATTTTTTTAATATTTTTATTGAATCAGATATTTGAAATGAAAATCATATTATATAGTAAAACAAAATTAACTTTTTTAGTAAATTCAAGAGAAGAAACAAATTTGTATTCCAGCTCTTTTCAAAAACTATTAATTTTAAATAGATATGTAGAGCAAAGTGATATCTGAAATAATTTAGGTGAAGAGCGTCAAAATTATCCCATCAAGTGTGTTTCACAAAAAGGAATAAAAGACGGCATTTGAATTAAAAATTAAGAAGTTGCTCTATAACTGATTTCTGAACTAGTTGTGAAGGCTTCGACGCAGTTGGTCAATATGAAGATAATCTTCGCATGGCTCTTTGGGGCTGCGATCCCCCTGCTGCCATTGTACTCTTCGCATGAACGATCGCAGTAGTACAAATGTATTATGCGATTGACACCACCCTGCAATCATGCGGGACACGATGGTTAGAATACTAATATTAGTATATATATATATATATATATATATATATATATATATATATATATATATATAGAATATATATATATATATATATATATATATATGGATATATATATATATATATATAGCATAGTAATATAGAAGTATATATATATATATATATATATATATATATATATATATATATATATATAAACCTGAAATCTTGTGTTAACATAAAGTCGGCGCCAAAAAATTCAAATCCATGTTTAAATGAATCCATCTGAACTTGCGCGGCGAGCATAGTAGCAATAAGGGCGCCTTTCATTCCAGGGTAAATGATTCTTTCATAAGTGTCTTCTTGCCCTTGATTTCTGAAAAAAAAATATGAGTTACATAATGATAATTTTGGGGGGAAATTAAATTAATTGAATGTAACTATATGATATGGTTTAAGTATTGTTGTTTTTTTTCTGTGTAAATATGGTATAGTATATATTTATATTACACAGTTTTTTTTTCATTTACCTAGCACTTGCTTTTACTAGGCCTTTAAACCTCAATGTCATTCATATCTGACACTTTTTAATTTAGCCTCTATATTTTACCAATTTATATCATTTGCACGATAAGGTTAACAATAATTGCATAGAAAGATGTGGTTTTTATACCAAACTCTTCTCACTTGCTGCACCATCATTCTCTTACTAATTTTTTCACTTAAAGAGCACGGTGTTAGTTGACTCTTACTTCTTTAGCTATGCCCCCAGATAAATTTTGGTTTTTGGTCTTTTATAAACTATTTTTCTATTTCTATTCTTTTTATGTTCATAGTTAAGTGCTATTTTTTTACTGCATTCCAACAGAATGTTTAAGGTCACGTTTAGAATATTGTCTCAAATAAAAAAACATTCTGTTCTTGTCGGATATTTATGACCCAAAAATAATTCTAAGTATCTTTCAATCTTCCAACAATAGACTCAGTTACTACTTTCATGACAAAGAACAGCACACCATGTCATCTCTATTATAAAATTCTCGCCGTTACTCAGTTACTACTTTCATGACAAAGAACAGCACACCATGTCATCTCTATTATAAAATTCTCGCCGTTACTCAGTTACTACTTTCATGACAAAGAACAGCACACCATGTCATCTCTATTATAAAATTCTCGCCGTTACTCAGTTACTACTTTCATGACAAAGAACAGCACACCATGTCATCTCTATTATAAAATTTTCGCCGTTGATAAAATCTTTTGGTGAAATGCCAGATAGGGTAACAAGTTATCATTAACTGACATAGCTTCACCTTTTTAATTTTATTATACATTCTTCAACCGCTTATATATATATATATATATATATATTATATATATATATATATATATATATATATATATATATATATATATAATATCATCTCTTGAGAATTTTTATAATTATATATATATATATATATATATATATAACATACTTTAGATACTCTTTTAAAACTGGTGACAGTCCCACATGTTCTCTTCTGGGAGTTCCTTATCCCTTTCTCCATTTAGATATTTACATTGAATAGCGTTGTTGCTCAAATGAATAGGACTCATTCCATTATTCGTCAAGTCGTATCTGCTGACGAACAAACACCGAAGGTAACTTCCCTGCATATATATAGTATATATTATAATATATATTATATATATATATATATATATTATATATATATTATATACATATATATATATAATATATATAATATATTATATATAATATATATATATATAATATTTTTTTTTACACTCACGGGTAGGGCCCTTTTCAAAGAGGGGCAAAAAAAAACAAAACAAAAGGAAAGTAAGTCCACTCAAACCCTTGCCTAACTTAATTCCCTTAGGTGAGCGCAGACGTGAGCCTTAAAGAGAGCAAAATTGAATACAGTAGGAAAAACAGATGAAGGCAAGGAGTTCCGAAAAAGAGATGTGGATGGAAAGAAGGAAGGACCACAACGAACGAGCCTTGAGTCTCCAAAATTCACACAATATTCATGTGAGAGCAAGGCACCTCTGTGTTACGAGGGTGACGCAGTGGTGAAGGAATGCTAGAGGTAAGCTCCCTCGAGCACCTGCCGTTGTAATATTTATAGAAAAGAGATAGGTCGTCAGTGTCACGTTGCAGGGAAAGAGGGGGACATTTACCAAGGCGTAGCTTTAGCCTCAACCCTATCCAAAAGAGGGTGACACCGAAACCACCCCAAATATGAGAACAGTACTCTAAACAGGGGCGGACAAGACCCTTATATAATATATATAAAAAGAAATGGAATATGAGCAATTAAAGGAATAGAAGAAGGAAGAAAAATGCTAAAACTTGAAAAAAATATTTGATAGAAGTAAAGTAGGCCCATAGTATTTATGATCTCAAAAGAATAACCATAATGAATTTCCGACACATAGAATCACTGTCTTTGCTTCCCTTTAGTTAGAGCTTCTCCATAAGTGGTGAATATATAATAGTTTACACTGCAGTGCTAACAACCAACCCAACCTTTCAATTTTATCGCTTTTAAAACTCAAGGATTAGTATTGAAAATTAACTGGAAATGGAACTCTAGGAGAAAGATTTTGAGCACAGATAGAGACAAATGGTAGTCCGATATACAGGGTATAACCCCTTCCTGAGAGTAAATGAGCAAGAAAATAAAAAACAGAGCACTTTTCAAATTGATAAAAACAATAATGTAAGGTAAAGTCATCTACATTGACAGAAAAGTCACTAATGAGCAGTAAAAAGAGAGTAGGTGTTCGAAGACAGAACTCTTTGGTACAAAATTATTAACAGATTTAAAGGATGAATGGCAGCCATCCACAAAATCAATCAAATGAAATAATTGAGAAATAATGCAACAGAGAGGGGAGAAAAGGCAAGATGGTGATTTGTAATTCAAAACATTGTAATTGACTTTTTCAAATGTTTTGTATTTGTCCAACGCTACAGTAGTGTTGATAGTGAAAAAAGTTCCATGAATCAAAACTGAAATTGCTGTTTTCAATGCAACGAGTTTGCTCGCACGATAATAAGATGTATAATAATTGGTTAATTTGCGTGCATAAGAAATATGAACATAATAAACACAGCAATTTCCCTTTCCGTAAATATGCGACCGTTTGCACTGTCGACGACGTAATATATATATATATATATATATATATATATAATATATATATATATATAATATATATATATATATATATATATTATTATAATATATAATAATATATATATATATAATATTTAATATATATTATTATATATATATATATATATATTAATATTATATAGTAGTATATATATATATATATATATATATATATAATATTACGAGTTCACGGTGGGTCAGTGTACTAAAGCGAGTATTTTCTCTCTTAAGGATCGTAGTTATTATCCCTCTTACTAGAGCGAAGATTCGAACCCGAATCAGGCTTCCTGAAGGAAAACCAAAAATTTCCGTCAGTAGGAAAAAATTTTTATATTATATTTTATTACAGTTTACCGCAAAGTGAATTACATTAATCTCAATATCCACTCGTCAGTAAAAACATAACCAACACATACAACAAAACAGTTATATTAAAACATACAAAATCACATTCTCTCTGATTCTTCTGGATTCGAAACCAAGTCTACGGTGGCTAGAATTTCCAAAGGCGTTGAGCCGAAGTAGGGATTGCTACCAAGCCTAGATCTGCCCACTCTAATCCACTTGGTTAAGATGATAAATATAACTCAATTTTCCCTGACCAAGAACCTACTGGGATAGGTAATGAATTTATGGGATAGAGGTTCGGTGACAACCAATTAATTAATTTATTAAATTATATATATATATATATATATATATATATATATATATATATATATATATATATATATATATATATAATATATATATAATATATATATAATATATACTATATATAATATAATATATTCATTATAATATATATACAGGCCGTAGACAGGGGCTGGGTTCAGGGGGTTCAATCCTCCCCTCTGATATTGTTTAAGCGATCAAAAATATTTTGATTTCTTGAGTCTCTTAATTTTAATTTTTAATAATAATAAAATAAAAATTAAACAAATCGAATTAAGAATATGTATTAATAGAAATGAGGAAATATTTATGGTTCGTGAAGATTTCTTAGGTTAAATGGCTGTTGAAGGCATTAAAGGAGAATCTCTAGCGAAGGCAAAACTATAAACACCGAAATAAATAGTGACTTTCTGATTGGACAACGATATGATGGTGCAGAAGCAACGAAGAAAAGTTATAGAGGTGTTTAAACTGTCGAAAACATTCAGGGGCGTTACATAATAATCATTGCTTTTCACATTCCTGTAAAATACAACACATTAGAAACTTTATGCACGAGAATGCAACTCGGTAATATTTTAAGAGTGCTAAGGCGAAACACCATTTTAGTAAAAAAAGAAAATAGGAAAGATTTTCCCAGACACCAAAATGGACAAAATTCACACTAATGGGCGAAACAAGGTTGATGGAAAGTTACAATGAATTGTTACGCTCTAGAGAAATTTTTAAATCATTTGTTAAAGCTTTAGTGGAGCTTGAATTGATCAAGCTATTAAGCCTTCTTCAAAAAAACTCAGATCTTTTGAAATCTGTAATCAAAAGCAAATTTGTTAAAGAAGTTTATTTATGACCAATCATTCTCCTTTACTTTTCCATTATGTACTTACTACATTGCAGTCTCCATAATTAGTGACAGCAACTGCTCTTAATCATATTGAAGATATGATGTTTGTTTTGAAAGATTTTCAATTAAACATCGATGAAACACTTTCAAACATTTTGAAAGTTGTAGCAGAACTGCTTTCTGTTAATGAAAAAAATGATAATGACACATATCAGAATCAGTGTAAAATGGAAAGACAAGGCAATTACAATTTCTTATCTTGATAAATTTTCAAACCAGTTAAAGGGCAAGTTCGTTAGCCATATAGGCATACTTACTAATCTTTGTAAATTCACTCATTACATCAATATCTAGTAAAGATTTTACGGATTTTGTAAATAAGTTTGATATTTACTGTAGCATTTGGATTGTTAAGGATTCTAGCATTTACCTCACTCAAAACTTGCACTAAAAAAAAGATATTTCTCTATTCAGAAAATGCTCAAAACATTTTTTTTTTCAATTTTACAGGAGATGAAAGTGAGTGTTCATCATCGCTACACAATATAAAAGGAGAAAATTATCAATCATTTTGCTAATAAGAGACCAAGATAAAGAATTTTTTACTTAATTAAAAAGAAAATTATATCTTTCTTTGTATTTTGAAATTGCTATCACTGTTAGATTATTTTATTCTCTTTCATTGAAGTAATATATATATATATATATATATATATATATATAAATGATATATATTTATAGATATATATATATATTATATATATATATACTATATATATATATATATATATATATATATTATATATATATATATATATATATATATTTAATCTTAATCTCAAACCACCTCCTAAAAAAATTCTGCCTACGGCCCTGTATATATATATATATATATATATATATATATATATATATATATATATATATATATATTATATATAATATATATATATTATATATATGATATAATAATATATTCATATATTTCTCTTATATATAATTTTCATATATATATAATAAATATATATAAATTTCATATAGTATATATATATATTATTATACTATAATATATATATATACAAGTTATAATATACTATACTATATATATATATATAATATATATATATATATATATATATACTTATATATATTATCAGAGCTGGCGCGCCTTTAATTTTTGAGTGCGCCTGCGCCTATATCGCCGGACCTAGTGCGCCTAGCGCCTTTGCGGCTATATTTTCTGTCACATTCATGCACCTGCGCCCTTGCGCCTGCGACCTTTTTTCCGCCCGGTGCCTGTTACGCCAAATTTATTTGTTAGTTAAGTAAACTAGCTGAACTAGATTTTAATTATATATATATATATATATGATATATATATTATATATATATCATATTATATATATGAATATAATATATATATACTATAATGTATATATTATATACTATTATATATATTATATAGATATATAATATATATATATCTATAATATAATAATATATATTATATATATTATATAGTTTTACACTGTTTTAGAAGATACAGTAATGCTTCTAAGTCTAACGTTTAAGGGTAAAAAAAGGCTTATGTTCCTGTTCATAGGCGCGGCTATAGGCGCGGAGAATTGGCTGCGCGCCTATGCTTAGTCCGGCCTTTTTAAATTTGCGGCCTATTGCGCCTTTGCGGCCTAGAGATTGACTAGTGCGCCATAGGCGCAACTCGGTGGCGCAACGCTCAGCTCTGATATATTTATATATGATTTATATATATATATATATATGTATATATAATATATATATATATCATATATTATATATATAATTATTATATAATATATATATATATATATATATAAATATATATTAAACTTCAATAGTCATTTAAAATAAAAAATGTTATAACTATATAGATAACACTTGAAATGATGTGTTATTATGGATGCCAATTATGTTTTGCATTGCAATACATTATTTTGTTAGAAAGGATTTGCTCATATTTAGCCAATTAAGAAAGGATTTCACTTTCACATAAATTTTGAAAAAAACACTTCCTATCACGGTTTGCTCGGCCCGTAATATATATTTACAGTTTCACTATGCCTTATTAATTTTAACAATACCTCCTCTGGCCCCTGCCATTTTAACAAATAACTTGCATCGGTTTTCTTTGATCCGGGTTGGGCCCCACCCAAGAATTTATTTTGCTCCGGCTCCGGCTCCAGCTCACGGTTTCTATCACCTTGTAAATATTTTCATTCATCTCGGAAGCGTTGCAGGGATGATTTTGGTCAAATTGTGCTAATACTTTTCTAGTGCGAAAGTGTGCCGACCCGCGTGACTTGAATATAACTGTATATATAATTATATATATATATATATGATATATTATATATATTTTATATATATATATATATATATATAATATATATATATATATATATATATATTATTATATATATATATATATAGATTTAGTATAGATATATATATATATAGTATTTATATATATATATACTATATGTATAATATATATTATATATATATATATATAATTATATATATATATAATATATATATGATATTATCATATATAATATATATCCGCTGACTATATATGTATATATATATATATATACTATATATATACTAATATATATATCTTACTTATACATCCATAATGTTAGGGGATTCCAATCAGTTACTATAAACCATTGTCGTATATCAAATTTTGTGTTATGAATCAGCAAAGGTCATTTCTGAACAATCACACACCAGTAAATAGTATATATATTGATATATAATATATAATATATTATATATAATCATATATATTATATATATATATACTATATATAATATATATATATAATTATTATATATATATTATGCTATCTATATATATATATATATAATACATAATATATTAGATATATATATATATATATATATATTATATATATTATATATATATATAAATAATACATATATATATATATAATATAGTACTATATATATATATATATATATATATATAACGAAATCCAACTCTAAAATTAGAAGAAGGTTTTTGAAAGCACTTAATGTCACAGGTAGTCCGGATATAAAAGAAAGGAAAGTGTTTAAAACATTATTCGAAGAATAAATAGATGGAAGAATGAACACAGTAATTAAATCTGGGATTAAGGGAACAGAACAAGTGAGCAGGTATATGAGACCGTAGGAGAAAACGAGTCGGATGTGTGTGTGTGTGTGTGTGTGTGTGTGTGTTGTGTGTGTGTGGTGTGTGTGTGTGCTGTGTGTTGTGTGCGTGTGTGATGTGGTGTGTGTGTGTGTGGTGTTGTGTGTGTGTGTGGTGTAGTGTGTGTGTGTGTGGTGTGTGTGTGTGTGTGTGCGTTGTTTGTTGTAAGTTTTCTTCAAATGAAAAATGCACCAAATTACCAATAAACATCGAATGAAATTAAGTAAATACTTTGCTTGAAGTCTTTGAATAGTAAAGTTGTCTCGTAATTAGCGAATGTAATTAAAACGATAGACTTGTGTTATAATTAACAAAAAATGTTATATATTAGTCGTATCAATAAACTTATTCAAACAAACAGAGATGATAATATCAATTCAATACCCATATATTTGCTGAACACTATTTTGTTTGATATATAGGGGAGACTGAACGAGGCTTAGAATATCTTCCAAATTATTAAATAAAAATTATTCCTTTCTCCTTGATGGCGCGCCTGGCTTCACTATCCACACATTTCTGAAACCGTCCATTCCAAGTTGAGGCCAATAGGGTTCGACTTTTTCCAGGGCAGAATGACATTCCTTGAGGAGGGTCTGAAATCCGTAAAGGTTCAATAGCACATCTTTTGTTAACAGGCCAACTGCAATTTTAATTTGTAAGTTATGTTTCACGTTTTTACCTTATTCTTATATTTTAAGAAATATTCATAGCAGCAAATTAGGCTAAAAAAAGGGTTGTTAGGGTAGTAAAAAAAATAACACTTTTGATTAACACAAAAAATGTTTGTTTTTATTTTTTTATTGAATCTTATATATTTTTTGACGCTGAACACAGAAATGACCTTCATTTTTTTCTATCATCAATACTTTGGGAGTTATTAAAATACCTAAGTTTTGGCATTTTTATGGTTTATTAATGAGCTTACACTGTAGGTACTTATACATTTTTTATTTGAAGTTAAATTACGAAACGGAACTTAAAAAAGCACTTTCTTACTTTGATAAAAATTACGTTTAACATTCCAAATTATAAGTCAATGCTTTAATAAATATGCCAAAAACATGCCTACTTTGCATTTAAAAGTGCTTTGTGGATCGTGCATTTTCTCTTGTGAGTCGATTTGTGCTCACTCTTATCAAGTACCACATATAATCACTCATCATGCACTCCCAATGTACTGTATCGCCTTCCTCATTGTCGAATATCCTGGGTGAAATAACCTGTCGCACATTCCAATACTTGCGTTCCCCTCAAATTTGGTGAAATTGTTGCTTAGATTAACATAATTCCACACAACATAACAAACATGAATCTTGAAACGATGCAACGTTTACACTGTCTATTGTTAATTTCAATAATAATGTATTATATGTACTCAATATTTGAAATTATAAAAAGCATATTTTAAGTATTGGTACCTCACTTCAATATTATTGCACTAGAATTTATATAATATAATGGTATATAATATAATATACTAATATATATATATATATTAATTATTATTATATATATATTATTTATATATATATATATATAATAACTATTATATATATTATCTAATATATATACATATATATATATATATATATATATATATATAATATAAAATATATATATATATATATATATATATATATATATATATATATATATATATAATTATACTATATAATAAATATATATATAGTATAAATATATATTATATATATACTAGTATACTATATATATATATGATATATATATTAATAATATATATATATATATATTATTATATATATACAATATTATAATATATTATTTATATACTTATTTATTATATATAATATATATATAATCGGTCTTAGCATGGAAGGCCGGGCCGTGTCATCTAATCGGCAGCTGACTTTTATACAGCGCCATGGCGCAGTAACCACCCTGCAAAATGAGAAGATGCCAATAAAGCTCTCCTGCCCCGTCGTACACAAAACAGTCGATGCCTTAGAGAAAAACTAAAACATATTTGGAATCTGCCATAAAAACCTGAATAAAAAACAATAAAACAATCAGAAGAAACAAAAAAAATTTTTTTTGCAAACGAATTTTCTTGTTTCATTTATTTTTCTTCTTATGACGATTTAATGGCCAAAGAAGAAAATCGTTGTAGAATCCTAAAACATATGTCATTCGCTTCAACAGAAAATTCTATTGTAAAAAGCACTGGAAAACCTAAACTTGTTCCTTATGACTCTTTCCTTGTCTAGCAACATATATACTGTATATAATATAATAAATATATTATTAATATATATATATATACATAACTACTATATACACTAATATATATATAAATATATATAGTTATATATATATATATATATTAATATATATATTAGTGACTGCAGGCAGATATAATTTTTTTCGCATCCGCGGATGGGGATGCGGATGCGGATGTTTAATTATATCTACATATAATATATATATATATTAATATAATACTAGTATCATATATTATATATATATATATAATATAGTATATATATACTATATATATAATATTATATATATATTAATACCGTATATATATGAATAATATTATATATACCGTAAATATATATATATATATCATAGTATAAATATATAAACGCGACCACCTATATATATAATATAGATTAATATATAATATTATATATATATATTATATAAATATATAATATATACTATATATAATATATTATTATAGATATATATTGATATTATATACTATATATTTAAATATATTAATATATATATTACGTATATATATATATATTTATGATATATATTATATATTATATATTATATATAGTTATATTATATTATATATATATTATATATATATATATATGTATATTTATTCATATTATATAAGTATCGCGGGAGTTGTACCCTTATATATATATATTATATATATAATATATATATATATATATAAGAATTAGGGTATACGATAAAACGAGCACCTCTGTTGAAAGCAAACCTTCCTAAGGAGTAGAGTATGGCTCAGTATGCGACTAGGGAACTCAAAAGAACAGTGTGCGTTGTAATAAAGATAATATAAGCAATAAGGTGATTGATGCATCATCTCGAGACTGGAGAGAGAGAGAGATTGGAGGAGGGAGTAGCTGTGGTAAATTGTGAGATAATCCAAAATATTATTTCAGAGAAGGGATAAGACAAGAGAGCGCTTCCTATTTAGGAATTTTAATAAGAAAGTAGGAAAGTATGTAGATTTAGGAGATAAATACAGTCATTTATCCATCTTTAAGTGAAAATTGAGGATACAGACCGTAAGAGCGATAAGAAATCGATGAAGAATATATAAACCTACACCAACACAGGACATTTATTCCCAGGTGATAATTTGGGAGGAGTGGATTGTTGGTAGTCTCTAAATGCAGCCTCATTGGACATCTTCGAGGGTATACTTGTTTTGCCGCCATCTTAAAAGTTCATAAAATGAAACCGTAATAAGTATGTAACTCTACTTTCCTCCTCTTATTCGCTCTGATGGATTCAAAGCCTATCTCCTACTGAAAATGCTAATCTCTCTTGACATTTTTTCATTTCATTCATCATTTAATTTTCTTTTAATAATCATCACACTTCTAATCTAGGGTTTCCCACTCTATCTGAGATTACATATGATCGGGTGAACGGGGTTCTGGCAACACTGAACGTTATGAAGGCAACTGTCCTGTTGACATTCTTTCCCGTGTTTTAAGATTCTGTTTTAAGAGCCTGTTCTTGATCAACTCTACTCTTAATGACTTAACACTAACACCATTCTTCAGTGTTGGAAGCGTGCAAATGTTCAGCCGATAATCGCATTGAAACCTCTAGCTATTGCTCTACAGTTCTCATTACATTCCAAATAAGTTCTCTAAATATCTCTTTACTCATATTTCCTAGATCCTTTGGAATCTCATTCCTTTCTTTCATATTACCAGTATGGGTTTTCGATGCTCGTTGTCAACTGGAGATATACTTTCCTCTCGGGGAATATTGGGTATCATGTGTGGTGGTGCTTGCCATATCTGAAGCTTTTGACTGGGCAACACTGCTCGCTATATTTCCTTCCTCTGGGTTTCATCTTCAGCTTTGGTGACTCATCTGCCCAGCTTTCACTCTAATCGCTCCATATCCGCAGTAGTTGATGGAGCTCTTTCTTCTTCCTTCTCTATCAATTGTGGCGTTCGTCTGATCCTGTTATATTTCCTACTCTATTCTTATTTTCAATAACTTTCATTAACGATCTTTTTAGTTGTTCTTTTATCTCTATTCATTCCTATGTCAACGACTTGACAATCAATTCCTTCAACTGTATACTATATCTCTTCTCTCCTTTGTATATTTCCGATTCCATTCTAGCTCATCAGTACCGGATCTCTCGGTGTGGTTTTCTCAGCCTTTGCCAACTTCAGTTCTTTTAAAAATTCAACATCTTCATATTTGACAATATTGACAAAATAACCAATAGTAGCCTCCTCACAAACTACAAATTATTTTGAAAAACTCGTATTACAATGGTTGCTAGAATGGGTTAAAAAACATTGGTGGTTTTCCTCCTGTTGCTAGAATGCATTTTTTAAGAAGGTTAATTCAACAATACAGGGGCCTCATCTGCCCTTGCATGGGATACTGTTCTCATATCTTGAAGGTATTAGTTTAAATCATCTTTTGAGTAGGTTCAACTCAAAGTTCAAAAGACTTAACTCTTCAGATCAGACTCAGTTAGTTGTCTGCGTTAAACTTGTGCTCTGTAAGTTTTATTTTTTATTCCTTTTTTATAAACCCATTCCTTGAAGTGGGAGGGCCTTGTCCGTAATTGCTAGCATAAGTATAATGTCAAAAGATAATGTGAAGAAGTACGGTTAATAAAAGAAAACACGCGGAGACCCAATTTGCACTCAATGTGTAGGGTCGGATTTTATATTAGATAAAAATACCTTCTGTCGGAGATATATATATATATATTCGCTCTGCTAATACACGCACATAATATATATATATATATATATATATATAATATATATATAATATATAGTATAGTATGTAATATATATTATATATATTATATATATATATATATATATATATATATATAATATATATTATATATAATATATATATATATATATATATATATATATATTATATATAATATATAATATTATATATATATATATATATATATAACCATATATATATAAAATATATATAAATATAGAATATATATAATAATATTATATATATATAAATATTATAATATATATATATATATATATATAATATATATATATATTATATATATATGATAATAATATAATATATATATATATAATATAATAATATAAATAATATATTTCAGGGGACGTGCCTCCTGGATAGGCAAGGGTGAGCAGTGCATGCCCCTATATCAGAAAGAAGTGAATTTATTTATTTATATTTTTAATATTTAAAACAATTTAATCCATAAAAATTAATTTCTTACAAGAGAGCTTGTTATCGGAAATTTAAAACAAAATTTCATGTACACTCTGTAAAAAAGGCAAAATTGTTTGTGCTTCTCCGCCCTATGGCTTCCCATTATTGAACTTGTTAAATGACGATCTCTGCTTTAACATTTTTAATATATAAACCAAGTGCCTAAAAGCATCTGACTTCTGCTTTGACTCGGCTCGCTCTTCCAGTGTTTGGAATGATGTCGTCAAGGGAGGATCTCTCTCTCTCTCTTCTCTATCTCTCTCCTTCTCTCTCTCTCTCTCTCTCTCTGCTCTATATATATAAATATATAATATTATATATATATATATTATATATAATATATAATATAATATTAGTATAGATATATTAATATCACTATAATCATAGTAATCATATAATATATATATATATATATTAGTATTAATAGTAATATATTATAGTATAATATATATATTATATGTATATATATATATATATATATATATATATATATATTAAGATTAAGCCTGCCTACCTTGAGAGACAAGTCACGGCACGTGCCTGATATATATATATATATATATATATTATATATATCTAGAGGTAATTATATATAAATATTATACATATATATATATATATATATATATATATATTAGTTATATATATATATATTATAAATATAAGTATATAACCTGAGTTTAATCAATACGTGTATATCTCTCTAAGCTACTCGTATTCGTACTCTCGCAAATTGAGATTCTCCTCCCAAAAGGAGAAGTTTTGAAATCTGCCTCCGTTTATATTTGATCCTCTTTGTTTAGTAACTTTTTGACAGCCAAATTTTTAAAAACTCCCTTAAATTGAAGAGAATACAGTATTAAATTTTTTAGCGTAATTAATTTCGAGCATACATAAAGCTGCGTCCCAAAAATGGGACATTGGCCGTTAATGGGTTAAAATTGCTCTAATGTTAAATTTACATATTATCGCTTATGACCTTTTGCATTTCGAGCGCCGATATATTTTATTTCACATATATGAATCGTTTAAAATTAATAAATAATAATAATTGACTAGTGGTCATAAAAAATTGTTTGATATTCAGATCATCCCAAGTGCAAAGCATTAAGTAACTTCCATTTTTAAGAGCGGCACTTCATTAATATTATAAAGCTTAAACCGAGTAATTAACACAATTATTACATCGATTTATTAT
>JABUQX010026139.1:117500-120000 GCA_015478945.1 Trachelipus rathkii
TCTCACTACTATACGTTAACACAGGTAACAACATACCCTCATGTAAGACCCTAGCACCAGTCACCTTCCTGCCATTCACTACTTTCCTACTACACTCTGCATCATCCGTTCCCTTTTCATCCAACACATATATCTTAAATATTTAAACTTAGCCACTTGTTCCAGCTGCTCACCATCTAACATAACTTCACACCGAGGACTGTCCTCACTCACAACCATAACCTTACTCTTATCTACGTTTACTTTCAAACTCCCTCCTTTTACACACCCTGCCAAATCTCTCTACCAATCCTCTCAAACTCTCTTCAGATTTGCCGCACAAAAGCATATCACCCTCATATAATAGGTAGGACCCTCCACTCTCTTTCATTCTCCATCATTCTAACACCATCCCCTGCCACTCCACCTCTAATTCTTTCATAAACCCATCTATATACAAATTTAATAACCAAGGAGACATAACACATCCCTGCCTCACTCCACTATTAATATTAAACCAATCACTTTCGACTATTTATTCTTACACACCCTTCACTATCGTCATACATACTTTTGATTCCATTCGGAAGCTTACCACCAATACCATATATCACTAACACTTGCCATAGAGCTTCCATATTATTCCTATCATACGCCTGTTGCAAATCCATAAAACCTAAATACACTTTATTATTCTATTACTATCAATTATTATCAATTATTCTTCTCCTTCCTCATTTTCCCAATCATTTGTTTCAATGTAAAGATTTGATTCACACATCCTCTACCACTTTTAAACGCACCTTGTTCATCATCAATCAGTACTTCAGTCACTCGACGCACTCTTTCGACCAAAATAATAGCATATATCTTCCTTACAACACTTAATAAACTAATTCCCCTATAATACCTACAGTTACCTTATCTCCCCCCTTACCTTTATATTAGGGTACTATTATTGCTCTCCTCCAATCCCTCGGAACTATACCCTCCATAAACGCTTTGTTACAAAACATCCAAATCCAATCAATCACCATCTCACCTATATACATGTATATAGTAGTTAGGTTATATTTATATATTCTATATATACATAAGTAATATTTATATATATATATATATATATATATATATATAATATATATATATATATATATATATATATATATATATATTCGTAAATGGAAATTTATTTAAAATATATAAGAAATAATAATATCAATACGTAGAAAAATGATAAAAAATATATATTGGCATGTCGCAATTGGTAAAGATACTTAAATAAATATCAAGGTATAAAGATATATATATATTGATATAATTATCTATATATGTTATTATTATTATATTATCAGTTATCTATATAAATATATAGTTATAGCATATATATATATATATATATATATATATATATATATATATATATATATATATATATATATATATATATATTGGCAAATTTTTACTTGTGACCTGTATCACAAGTATAGGATATAGATACAATAAAAATGAGAGAATGAACACACTGCAAGTACAAGCGCAAGTACTCTAAAATTTGTTTAAGTACAAGTACAAGTACATTGTATCTTGTACTCTGAACCCAATCCTGATACATATATATATATATATATATATATATATATATATATATATATATATATATTATATATTATATATATTATATATATGATATATATATATATATATATATATATATATATATATATATATTTTTTATATATATATATATAAATAGAGTTAGTTATATATATATATATGGATATACAAATATATATAAACATTTGTATACAATACCGATATATATATATATATATATATATATATATATATATAATACCAATGCTCGGAACATAATAATAGAGGTGAAGCAATAAAATTCTTATTAAAATGACTGGTTTTATTAAATCACAAAAACTTCACTATGCAAATCAGCGTTTCGGCAAAACCTTTTACCACTTTGAAGAAACAACATATTACAATATTCTTCATCATATATTCTACGAAGGCAAACGAAGATTCAGTTTTATATGATATTACATAATGCTGTATTATACTATGCTCAATACATTATTACATTGTTACAATATTACATCATTATTACATTATCCTCACAAAAATGGTTGATGGGAAAATTTCAATTTAAAAAATCAACTTCAGTGAAAACGATCAAAAAGGTGCAGCTGGAATGGACCACTAATACTATTAAGTGTTGGTTTAAGATTTGAATTGAAGATTGATTAGAGAATTTTCAGACGAGGCTGTTGACTGGTTTGATTTAATATTGAGAACGAGTTAAGAGTTATAGGGTGGTTTTTAGTGTGACTCTGATTTCTAATACTTAATGTGTTGGGTGGGGGATGTGAAAAGGTTACTATTTATTATGAACACAAGATTTTCTTCAAACCGAAATTTATATGATATATATACAGCATATATATATATATATATATCAGTTATATATATATATATATATATATATATATATATATATATATATATA
>JABUQX010026139.1:125000-132500 GCA_015478945.1 Trachelipus rathkii
GAAAAATTAGTGGGATTCTAGTTGATTCTAGGCACTCGAATTAATAATTACCTGATAGAGCTAGAAAATGAATGACTTTTACTGTGGGTAGCGAGAAAGATCAAAATAACTTCCATTCTTTGGAATATGTTGAACGTACGCTATGAATAATATATTATTTTTTTTATTTTAAGTAAACAAATTTAGAATAGATTGAGCCAGTTCAAAAACACTTCTTTAAAACACTGGGAGAGATAACGTTCGAACCAGTTACCTTCCTACCGTTCAATAATGAAGGTTTGCTTTTCATACTTTCATTTAAAAAACCTTGTACAGACATAAATTACTTGAGGGAAACAGGATCAGGTTGCAGTCTTTTTAAATCGTCCGTGGTAGAATTAGATAAGAAAAGAATATATATATATATATATATTATATATTATATATATATATTATTATATATATATATTACATATATATATATATATATACATATATATATTATATATATTATTATTATTATATATGTTATATATATTATTATATATTATTAATATTATATATATAGATTATTTTATATTATTATACATATATATATTATTATGTATATATTTATTATTAGTGCTGCTGTTATTATAGTTATATATATGCTAAGAAAGAAGATATATATATATATTTGGTTATTATTATATATATTACATATATGTTTATACATACATATACTCTTATATATATATATTATTGGTTATTATATATTATATTATATGCATATATATATATTTATGTTGGGCAGCAGCAAAGATATATATATATTATACATATGGTAAAGTATAGCATACATTCATATTATTATATATATATGTTATGTTATGTTATTATATATACAAGGTTACATGTTATTATTGGTTGGTTGTTATTGATATATGTATATGGCTATGATATATTATTACTACATATATTATTTAGAACATATATACATACATATTATTATTATATATATATATATATGTTATATATATAGAGTTATTATTATATATGTATATATTATTACATGGTACAATTTAATATATTTAGTGTATTTAGTGAATGTTCGTTATTCGGACTTATTATGGCATATACATGAATATTTTTCATCTCTAAAGTATGTTATTTATATACATATTATTGCCAGGTTACTAAGTTATATATATATATATAAGTTGCTATATATATATATGTATATATATATATATATATATATATATATATAGGTATGTATGTATATATATATATATTATATATATATATATATATATATATATATATATATATATATATCATCATCATCACTTCCACTACTATCAACATTAATATTATCGTATAAAAGCATGCCAATTGGAAATACGAAAGTAGTACAGACTCTTCATGTGTCACGTTTGACTGTGTGGTCAGAAATTGCGTAATTTACGCTTGACGTCATATATATATATATATATATATATATATATATATATATATATATATATATATATATATAGTATGATATATATATATATATATATATATATATATATATATATATATATGTATATATAAGTACGTGGTAAATAATGACGTGTAATTGTAATAATTCTTCAAATAAAAATCTCTCTTTGTATATCTTTTTTTTATTTATAAATACTCTATGCATATCCCATTATTATAAGCCAGTCTTCAGTCTGGAAACGAAAGCATTTACTTAAGGCTTAATAAACTTTACATAAAGAAACCTTACACGTTGAAATAACAAAAAATTTAATTTACATCATTCTTTCATTACTTATTAAAACAAAAGAACAATTTTCCTTTGTGAACAAAATATATATATATATATATGTTAAATATATATATATATATTATATATATGTTATATATATATATTTATTATATTATATATATATATTATATATATGATATATTAAGGCTTGCTGGTTATATAGCAGTTAGTTGAGTATATGGTATATATATGTTATTATATACATATATATATTATATATATATATATATATATATATATATATATATATATATATATATATATATATAATGCTATACTTCTTATATATATATTATATATATATAGTAGATATATTATGCAGATATATATATATATTATTGTTGTTGTTTATGTTGCAACCTTTATTAGAAATATGTAGAGGTCTCACAAGTTGCATATATATATATATATATATATTATTAAGTTATTAGATATATATTATATATATGGTATATATATGTTATTATATATAGTATATATATATAAGATATATGTATATATATATATTACTATATATATATGAGTATATGAAAGAAAGATATGTTATAGTTAGCATATATATATGTTAAGGTTATTATTGTTGGTTGCTGATATACATATGGTACAAGTATAGGAGTATATATATATTATATATATTATTATATTAAGTTATTATTGTTATGCTATATTATATATATATTATTATATATATATACATACATATATATCCTTACACCCCATGCATATACATATGGGCTATGCTAATATTATGCAGCAGTGGTATATGCGTTATATATATTATATATAGCGCGCGCGGCATATTATTGTTATTATTTCATATTATTATTTCTATATATATAGAAAAGATATATATATATTATTGTTGTTGTTATTATTACTATAAGTTGCTATGTTATATATATATATTATTATTATAAAGAAGATATTATATATAAAGAGTATATATTATATATATATATATATATATATATATATATTTATATATATATATATATGTATATATATATATATATATATATATATATATATATATATATATATATATATATATATATATATATATATATATATTATATATATATATATATATATATATATATATATATATATATATATAGATTAGGTTAAGAAAATTTCTGATGTATATCGATATTTTTTTTTTTTTTATAGAAAATAGTGATATTGATATTTGATGTCGATAACGAAGCGGAAAATCAAATTTTTAATATTTGTATTTTGGTAGTAACACAGTTGGTTATTGAAATTGTTTTAGCGAAAATAGGATTTCCAAACAACTGTTTTTAATTTTTTATTAACATAAATATGAATTTTAAACACTTAATTGATGTTTTCTTCAACGATTGGGTCGCTTTTAGGTTTTTGCATTATTTTAAATTAATTGTGTGTGTAACAAGTGATAGCACGTTCGTTGGATCAAATAAGTTAGTTTCCCCGAACCTCTATCCCCTACATTTGATGCGGAGGGGGTTCATTACCAACCGCAGTAGGGTCTTGATCAAGGCAAATTGTGTTACAAGCATTTTCAAACCAAGTGGATTAGGATACAAAAATTATCTAGGCTTCGGTTCAGCGCATTTGTAAATTCTAGTCACCTTAGACTTCCTTTCGAATCAAAATGGGCGGACCTTTGTTAGAAGAGAGAGAGAGAGAGAGAGAGAGAGAGAGAGAGAGAGAGAGAGAGAGAGAGAGAGAGAGAGAGAGAGAGAGAGAGAGAGAGAGAGAGAGAGAGAGATTTTGTATGTTATAATAGATTGTTTTGTTGTATTTGTCGGCTATGTTTTTTAGTAATGTGTTGGTAATGAGATTAGTGTAATACACTATGCTGTAAACTGTAATAAAATATTACAAAAAATCTCCCACTGATGGTTATTTTCTGTGATCGTTTAGGTAGCCAGACCAAGATTCAAACTCGCTCTCTCGCGATAGGAAAATAACGATCCTTAAACCAGAAAAGACTCGTTTTAGTCTACTAACCTACCATGAACTCCACTGATAATATATATATAGGCTATATATATATATATATATATATATATATATATATATATATATCTCTATATGTATACACATATATATATATATATATAGTTATGGTTATGCTATATGTATATATGCTATATATATATATATATATACTGTATTATATATATATATATATATATATATATATATATATATATATATATATATAGTATATATATATATATATATATATATATATATATATATATATATAATATATATATATATATATATATATATATATATATATATATATATATATATATATATCCTTCCATCATTCAACCTCCCTTCGGTGGCTCACCACAGATTTTGGTGGTTAGGCACCGAAAACGGAAAAGGATTCTAAAGTCTTTCGCTGATTTCAAAAAAAATATTATTTACATGCACAAAAAAATTAATTTTTATAGCATTCATGAATACTTCTTCTTATACCATCTAACAACCCACACACATTCACTATCACTTCTTCATAGCTGTCAAGGTTTTGAAGCTTGGCAGATTTTCGAAATGCTTCCCCCACACTCAATTTACTTCTATTTCATCAATCACAAAAGCATCACCACTATTCATTATTCTATCGAGATTCCTTTACTTTTTAACCTTTCTTACTTCCTTCCAGAACAACTTCATATTCCCTTGTAAGTCCCCATTCATCCTCCTTTCAAACTGTTCGTTTACCTCTTTTTTTTCTCCTACTTATGCAAGATTTAGATTTCCTCTTTTCCGTCTCTATGTTTCCATACACTTTTCTTTCTTAACCTCATCATTGGATTTTTGTACAATCAGCCACTTATCTTTTTTTACTTTTTATCGCTTGCGTCACCTCGTCACTTTACCATCTACTATTGACATTCTTGCTTCCTACCTTAGCACACCAGCATACTTATCTTTCACTAATAACAAACGGTTACTGCCTTTGCGGCCAGATTTGTTCAGTTTAATCCTGTTCACACACAACTGACATATTTGTAAGTGCACTCACATATTTTCCCTTATAATTCTGGGTCATTTAACATATTACTCCAAATTCTCCTCACTTGCCACTTCAAAAGTACTTGACACTCCTAATTCATATTAATATACCTCATTACCATATTTTCATATTGAATAAAAAACCAATATGGAGATATAGAAAATTGTTTATTTATAAGATAAACAAAAACAAATTCTTAATCTTATATGTTACATTTTAAGAAATATAAACTAGTCAATATTCTGTTACTTCAAAGTATCTTGTTAACAACATTTAAAAGTATTTTAATAATATCTTATAACAATACTTTTTAAGTTTGTTGCAATTTTTATAAAAATAACTTAGGTCAGCATATATCATGGTTATTACGTCATTGTCTTGTGGAGTTACAGAGATGAGCTTCTATTATTCACTGGTCAACAATGATTTTGGAACGGAATAGGTGTTCTATGTAGGTATAGTTGTCCTGAATGCGATGATGTAGTCGAAAATGACGTATCACGTCTCAATTGTCTGTTATGAGTCATTACTGAGTCATGCTTGAACACGAAAAATCGTGAAAATATATAATGTTCTCGCTTGAGACTTTTGTAGTATAGCTCGCAGTTTAACAGAGTTGTTTTTCAGTTGTAAAGGTTGTGTTGTGTTATTGTTAAAGTCCTTTTTTTAATATATAGATATATATATATATATATATATAATATATATATATATATATATAATATTATTATTATATTATATATATTATAAATTATATATTTAATTACAGCGCATTAATGTTAATTTAGTTTGTTCAGATATATATTTAAAAAGTATGAATACCAAACGTGTTTGTATAAATTCTCCGAATGTCTTTGCTACGTATGTGGAGAATATACTACGAAAAGTCAAGGAAACCAATCACTCAATTGTTTAAAACGGCTTATAAACATTTTTTTAAGTGTGCGTTGGGTGACCAGGATAAGCCATGGGCCCCACACATAAGATGCATTAGATGTTATGTTAAATTAACCCAGTAGTTAAAAGGTGAAAAAGCGCATTTGCCCTTGCGAGGCCGACTTATTGGATGGAGCAAAGGAAATCATATTACAGATATAGCTACTTTGCTTACACAATGTATGTGATTTAATTTCAAAATACTAAAGGCAAACATTGCCTATCCGACAATTAACTCAGCAGGAAACCAGTCACCCCATAATGATGAGAAACGCCTACGATTCCGTATAGCACCAGCTTGCTTGGAAAAGAGTTCACTGACTCAGATGAAGATGGTGTTTGACTTTAAGTGCTGGAGCATCGGGGCTGCAGATATGCCATAATATCCCAACGGATTCAATGCACACCACATATGATTACGCAACCGGACTAAATGATTTAGTACGAGACCTGTATTTGTTAAAACAGCAAGCTGAAATCTTAGGTTCACGCCTGCAGGAGTGGAATTTGTTAGATCAAAGGTTAATATTAGTATATATATATAGAATCAGAAACAGGAATTTAAGAATATTTTACAAAGAGTACTTTATATGTTCAATGTTCCATGTTAAATGGACTCTATGCGTGAGCTTGGTATCCGAATTTAGATGGGTGAATGGCGCGTTATTCATAGACGCTTTTCAAATAGTAGCTAAAAGCGTCTTATGCATTAACTCAAACAGTTTCCGCTCAATTACCGGTATTGCGCATGCTGTGAATGAAGGAAACCTATGAAAGTATTTCCGAAATATTGAAGGCTATTGTTAAATATTATGACCACACATGGCTTATCTGTTGTGATCTGAAAGTTGTCGGACTCCTTCTTGGTCTACAGGGAGGATTCACCAAACACTGTTGTTTTTTGTGTTTATGGGACAGCCGGGATACTAAGCAACATTACGTACGAAAAACATGGAGAGAAAGAGATACATTTATCCCGGGCAAAGAGAATGTTAAGTATAAGCCTCTTGTAGACCCTAAGCGAGTTATTTTACCACCATTACATATTAAACTTGGATTGATGAAGAATTTTGTGAAGGCCATGGATAAGGATGGAGATGGATTTAAATATTTATGTGACATTTTTCGTGGCTTAAGTAACGCTAAATTGAAAGAGGGCGTTTTCGTCGGACGGCAGATTCGACAACTACAACGTGACCCGCTTTTGACAAGAAATTAAACCATGATGAACTATCTGCATGGAATTCCTTCAAAGACGTTATTACAGGCTTCCTTGGAAACAAACGAGTTGAAAATAGCGATCGTATAGTAGAGAGGTTGCTAGTTAATTACAAGAACTTAGGCTGCAGAATGTCACTAAAAATACATTTTTTACATTCTCATCTGACTTTTTTTCCACCAAATCTCGGGGCAGTAAGCGATGAACAAGGTGAAAGATTCCACCAAAATATACAACAGCAAATGGAGAAACGTTATCAGGGGCAGATGGATGAAGCAATGGATGAGTGCATTACTGCTGGGTTTCTGAAAAAGAGAGGACACTTCAGAACATAAAAGAAAAAGTAGTTATAGAAAGTTCAATGTGGCACAAATTCAGGAAAATTAAGGTAAATATATATCATTTTTATGTGGTAGTGCATTATACATACATGTTTTATTACTCGTGACATCATAACTCTGTAAATTTGACTATAAATTAATTAATTTTATAGTCAAGTTTAATAATAATAATATATCTTTGTTACAACATACACATATTTGGAGGTATTAT
>JABUQX010026139.1:142500-145000 GCA_015478945.1 Trachelipus rathkii
TTGGTATCCATCTTCTGCATCCACCCCCCACCAACTTATTTATGCTTAAAATAATTTTAATTTTTTTTAAAGTATGAAGTTTCTCCCATTATCAAGGATAGTAACAGTAAAAGGGAAAATATAATAAAATAATATAATTTGCACATTCCTCACATTTCAAAGAATAACGTGAGATGCTTGCGTTATATAATCTATTATTTACTTAAAGCATGCAGACACCCACATCAGAATGTTTAAAACCTGATGACCTTTACATCACAAATACATACTCTCCATAATATACACACACGCATATATTTATATATATATATATATATATATATATATATATATATATATATATATATATATATATATATATATATATATATATATATATATATAGTTGTTAAATATTGCATAATCGCAATTTATTATTTGAGTCTTATATATATATATATATATATATATATATATATATATATATATATATATATATATATATATATATATATATATATATATATATATATATATGTATATATATATATATATATATATATATATTTATACATATATATATTTTTATATATATATATATATATATATATATATATATATATATATATATATATATATATATATATATATATATATATATATATATATATAAAATATCTCGTGGGAAAACTAGAAGAGAGAGCTAGAAACGTGAGGGTGAGAGAGAAAGTAGGTGTAAGAAGAATGGACGCAGTTAGATTGAGATGGTGGGGACATTTGGAGAGGATACCGAAGAATAGAGTGGCGAATAGAAGATGGAGATGGGTGCCGGAGGGGATAAGACCGAGAGAAAGACCTAGAAAGAGATGGAAGGACTCAGTTTAGGGTTCTTTGAGAAGACATGGACTTCCCTCAATGCACACCTAGCTGTAACAGGAAAAAGTGCCTTTAGATAGAAGAAGATGGAAGACGACGCTAATCCGCTAACAGGTTGAGTGGCCTACGTAAGAGGATATATATATATATATATATATATATATATATATATATATATATATATATATATATATATATATATACATATATATATATTTATATATATATATATATATATATATATATATATATATATATATATATATATATATATATATATATATATATATATATATATATATATATATATATATATATATATATATATATATATATATATATATATATATATATATATATATATATATATATATATATATATATATATATATATATATCCATTAATGGAAATAGTTAAACAGCCCACACTATTCCTCCCCCCCAAAAAAAAAAATGTTCAAAAGTCCTGATTTCTGGAGTTTGAGAATGTGTAAAAAAAATAAAATAAAATAAAACCAAAAAGCAGGAAACAAAGAAGGAAGAACAATGTTTTAAATTTTCCCAACAGAGAACGTGGAGTAATAAGCAGAGCGACTAGGTCTTAAGTCATTAAACTTCAGAAAAGTGTTAAAGATTTGTGGAAAGTCGAGACACGAAGAAGAACTTTCGTCAAAGGACGAAAAATCCCAAATGGACGAATTGAGATTTCAAATATTTAGAGATTTGAGGCGAATATATAAACCACGGTCGGTAAGGAGTTATCAGCTTCAATGATTCTTTGTCTTATTATATTTCGTGTATTTGTAGATTTTATGCGTCAGCACCGCACTACGCCGTACCGCACCGCACAAACCCGATGAATCGGTCAACCAAAGTGAAACACGTGATTGGCGTTGTCTCAAGTTTTTTTTTTTTAAATGACAGAATATTAATAAACATTTTTTTTTAAAGTTCACACCTCACCGGCATAGCTCTATTCAAAGAGGGGAATTTCTCTAGGTAATTGCTACCTAGGATCCGGACTGATCGAACCCGGGCCGTTGCCTTGCGACTCTGTCGCTATACCGATTGATCTACGGTAGCGGCAAACTTACCTTAGGTGTAATAAATATCCATATCACTCCTTTTTTAAAGACCCTTTCCACCCAAAAAAAAAAAAAAAAAAAAAAAAAAAAAATAAGAATAATAATAATAATAATAATATAATAATAATAATAATAATAATAATAATAATAATAATAATAATAATAATAATAATAATAATAATAATAATAATAATAATAATAATAATAATAATAATAATAATAATAATATTAATAATAATAATAATAATAATAATAATAATAATAATAATAATAATAATAATAATAATAATAATAATAATAATAATAATAATAATAATAATGTTGAAATAAAAAAAAACTTTAACATTAAAACTATTTTGAAGAACTTAATATAAAATAAAGTTTATTTCCTTCTGAAAAAGGTCTTAAAATTTTTTACGAAAATTAAAGTGGAATTTAAATATAAAAATTTGCTAAAAATTAAATAGCATTAAAAATTTAATAAAAAAAAGGAAATTTAAAAAAAAAATTATATATATTTATTTTAAATTTGAAATTAGGGGGAAAAAATATTTTTAATT